>OU015498.1:104812484-105053610 GCA_907164885.2 Dolomedes plantarius
TAATTTTAAAATTTTTCCCCTCAGTTGTGTTATTAATTTGTTTCAATTTTCATTATGGCCCTAATCTTAGGCGATATCCCTCTCATTGTTAACTCCCTCACATTTGGAACAACCCAAAACGTAAAGTTATTAAATAAAGTACTCGGTTATACCGAATTCGACCGCTTATCGCGAAAAAAAATGCGTTAATTTTCCTCATACCCCGCAGAATTCGATGTCGCGAAACATAAAGAATGCTTAATGAAGGATCTTTCACTCGCAGATTTTATTTCTGTTGCTAATTTATTACATTTAGATAATGTCAGTACTAACAAAATTGAGTTATGCGATAATATTCTTTATGCCCTATCCGATTTGTCCAAATTTCAAAATTCTTTAGATACGAGTTTTTTATGCGACGCTGAAAACGAAATTACTCTTTCTTCCGAGTCTACCGCAAGTGATTCAAATGTAGGTCAAAGTACTTCCAACCCTTTACAAAACTTTCCCGCGTTTCAGTCAGATACCCAGACTAAACAACTGTGGCTTGACGCCTCTCCTAGCAGAAATGATGTTTTGATAAACAATAATGTTTTGATTCCCGATTCTATGAGTTCTCACTTCTGGTTGTTGTTGAGAGACCTTTCAACCTCCTGTCGCCAGTTCACAGGCAATAATTTATATTCCGTCCACAATTTTTTTGCCGACGTGGAGGATAACTTTAATTTATTTCCCGCTATCAGTGATCAACAAAAATTGGTTTTTGCCAAACGCCTCATTACAGGACCTGCTAAAACTTTTTTGTTTTCTCAAAGAAATCTGAATACGTATGATTCATTTAAGACCGCGTTAATAAATGAATTTTCTGATAGAATCACATCCATTGAAATTCATAGACAACTCGAAAGACGTCACATGCGTTCTAATGAAAGTTTAATGCAGTATTTTATAGCGATGCGCGAAATTGCAAACCTCACTACTAATACTATTGAAGAATGTTCCGTCATTCAGTATACTATACAAGGAATACAGGGTACCCCATCAGAGAAAATTATTCTTTACGGTGCAAAATCTTATACCGAATTCAAAGAAAAACTTCGAACATACGAAACCGTAGTTAGTCAAAAGAACACAATTGGTTCGAATTTTCGACGTGCCGGAGATGGCCAAAGACGCGGCACGAAACCAAGCACTGCACCCCAAAGACGTGACTCAAAATTTACTGTTGCTAGCTCAGCAAAATCTCATCAACGCTATTTTAATTGTAATGCAGTTGGACATATCTCAAAGACGTGCCCTAGTCGTTCTCTTGGCCCTCGTTGCCTTTCTTGTAATTTATTTGGACATAAGTCCGCGGACTGCCGCCGTATACCTCAAATTGAAAGCTCCGCGACGCATGACGGTGTCAACACGGTGCATGTTGTTACTTCTCCCACTAATATATGCAAAACGGTTGTTATTTTTGATAATACATTTTCGGGATTAGTGGATACTGGCAGTCATTCGACGCTTCTTAAACATTCCGCGTGGATTAAACTCGGATCACCACCGTTGACGAATAGCACTACAGTGCTAACTGGTTTCGGTTTTTCAAAAGCTCAAGTAATTGGTTCTTTTGCTTCCGAAATTAAAATAGATGATCAAATTTTTCCAGCGAATATCTCCGTTGTTCCAAATAACTGTATGACTTTCGATCTCATACTAGGTTGCGATGTAATCCAACAGGCGAATTTAACTATTACACCTGACGGTGCTATGTTTTCCAAAATTTCAAAACCTGATGATCCTGCCACACATGACGATTTTGTAATGACAATTTCAGCCGATACTCCTTCTTTTGATATTGGTCCTAACATTTCTCGCCAAACCCGTAATGACGTTGAACAGCAATTGTTAGCCTACAAACCTAACAAAACGAAAACTGCAAACATCGAACTTGATATAACGCTTACTGACGATAAGCCAATTTTCCATACACCCCGACGCTTACCATTTGCAGAACGTGATATAGTGGATGCTCAAATTGACGAATGGTTAACAAATGGAATTATAGAACTATGTTCTTCCCCCTACGCTAGTCAAGTCGTTGTCGTTCGTAAAAAGAACGGTCAGCCGAGAGTTTGCATAGACTATAGACAGTTAAATTGTAAGTTAGTCAAGGATCACTACCATTTACCTTTGATCGACGATATTTTGGATCGTCTCCAAAATGCCAACATATTCAGTACACTCGATTTGCGTAATGGATTTTTTCACGTCCCCGTAAACGAAAAAAGTCGTCGTTACACTAGTTTCGTGACGCATTCAGGTCAATTTCAATTCCGATATATGCCATTTGGATTAAGCTCTTGTCCTTCTGTTTTCAAGCGATACATAGATGCCGTTTTTCGTGACCTTATTGCCAAAGGTATTGTACTCCCATGCATGGATGATCTCATCATTCTAGCGAATAACGAGTCTGTAGCTCTTGAACGTCTGAACACTGTTTTAATTGTAGCTCGTGATTATGGACTTGACAAACTTTAATAAGTGCCAATTTCTGTATAACAAAATTGAATTTCTAGGCCACATTGTGGAGCACGGAAAACTGTTCCCCTCCTCCTCCAAAACTAAAGCCGTTCTTAATTATCCTGATCCCAAAAACACAAAAGATGTCCAACGTTGTTTAGGTCTTACTGGATATTTTCGCAAATTCCTTCCCTCTTATTCTACCATAGCAAAACCCCTTAGTGATCTGCTTCGTAAGGACACCCCATTTCAATTTCAGACTGATCAGAAAGTCGCATTTCAAAAATTAAAACACCTCCTTTCCCAACAGCCCGTTTTAAGTATTTTTAACCAAAAGAGTCCTATTGAAATTTACACTGACGCATCAATTGATGGCTTGGGGGCAGTCCTGCTACAAAAATCCAAGCAAGATAATTGTTTCCACCCCGTCTACTACATGTCCAAGAAGACGTCGGACAACGAACGCAAATATACAAGCTACGAACTTGAAGTTCTCGCCATTGTGGAAGCACTTAAAAAATTCCGTATCTACGTTCTTGGTTCACATTTTAAAATAGTTACTGACTGCAATGCATTTGTGAAGACCCTAAGTAAAAAAGAACTTAACTCACGTATAGCACGATGGGCACTGTATCTTCAAGACTTTGACTACGAAATCGAACACCGTACTGGTTCTAAAATGGCTCACGTTGATGCCCTTAGTAGAAGCCCATGTTGCATGGTTATTCAGGACAGTGTCCTTATACAACTTCTTAAAGCACAACAATCAGACGAGCATATCGAAACTATAAAAAAACTTCTTTCAACCGCACCATATGACGACTATATAGTTAAAAATAATCTGCTATATAAAACTGTTCAAGGAACTGATTTACTTGTAGTGCCCGAAGGTATGCAGGCGAACATAATTCAGGCAGCTCACGAACGAGGCCACTTCGCAGTACTACGTACTCAAGAACTGTTGCAAAAAGAATTTTTTATCTCGAACTTGAAAGAGAAAATACAGCGATGCATCAATAACTGTGTCACATGCATCCTCAATAATAGAAAACGTGGAAAGCAAGATGGAATGCTGCATCCCATCGAAAAAGACGACACACCCCTGCACACATACCATATCGACCATCTAGGCCCCCTTGCCAGTACATCTAAACGTTACAAACACATTTTTGCAGTTATTGACTCCTTTACTAAATTTGTGTGGTTATACCCAACCCAGTCTACAGACGCCGCTGAAGTAATCAATAGGTTGGAAACCCAAAGAGCCGTCTTCGGTAATCCGTCCCGGATAATTTCAGACAGAGGTACCGCGTTTATGTCTACTGCATTTCAAGAGTATTGTGAAAAACAGAATATACGTCACATTGCTGTTACTGCTGGACTTCCCAGATTGAACGGTCAAGTTGAACGTCTCAACTCCGTCATCATCGCCGTACTTTCTAAACTCTCTATCGACAACCCGGAAAAATGGTATTCCCATGTTCCAGCTGTTCAACAAATCATCAACTCCACCTTCCAACGTAGTATCAATTCCACTCCATTCGAAATTCTTTTTGGGACTAAAATGCATTCTCTCCACGATATTAAAATTGCTGATATGATCAACGAGGAAATAAAATCTACATTTCTCCAAAAGCGTGATGATCTCCGTAAAGACGCTAAACGACAAATATGCAAGGTTCAAGACGAAAATCGTCGTACTTACAATCTGAGACGCAAACAAGCTCACCCCTTCCAACTCGACGATCTTGTAGCAATCAAGCGTACCCAGTTTGGTCCTGGTCTCAAACTCAAACAAAAATTCCTTGGACCATATAAAATTACAAAAGTAAAACCAAACAACACTTATGATGTTGAAAAGTGTGCTTTCTTCGACGGACCAGTGAAAACATCAACTTGTGCAGAATATCTGAAACCTTGGTCCAACACCATTGAGAATATAACTTGATATTTTTATTCAACTGAATTTACTTTTTTTTTTACAATTGACAATTGACTCAAGAACTTTATTTTTTTTCTCACGTACATAATTTTCCATTTTTTTCTTGTCATCACTAATATTGTTTTTTCTTTTAGTTATTTCGTATTTGCTGTGTCTTTTTTTTTTTTTTTTGCCAGTTTATTTCCAGCCAACTATGGTATTGTATCACTATTTTCATTTTTTCCATTTTATATTTTGCATTTTTACTGTTATTTTATATTTGTTTTAACTGTGTTCTAATGTTTTTGATAAATGTTTGCTGTGTACCTTAAGGCGAGGTCGCCTGTCCGGTCATAATGGCCGAATATGGGAAATTCAATCCCATCTCCATCTTCAAACGTTACGCGGCGCTACTGTCTGTGTGACGTCAGTGCGTGCGCCAGCATGATGTATTCCCGCCTTATAAGACGATCGCTGTACTCCGAGATGGGAAGACGTCCCTCTCGAGCTGTTTATTTTCATTTTTCTAATATTTAACTAATAAAGGATGTTTATATCCAATGCTGCTGTGGTCGTGCCCTCCCCACAATATGCATAAATAATGCATATTTTAAATAATTACTTTCTCTTTTATTATTTTTCTAGAATTAAAAATTCTCTCTAAATTATGGACAAGTGGGTGCTTCTCTTTTTCATACATATACATAAGTTACAGTGAGAGCCAACTAAAATATTAATTTTAGTGAAAAGAATACATTAGTTATCCACTAATTGAGGCAATATTTTCACAGGAACAAAATTTAAAGAGTAAGAAAGTGTTAATATTTTCATTACTATCTATGAATAAAAATAAATCAAATTCTTGAACAAAAATTTAAATAGTCAATAAAACAATCATTGCTTAAGGTAAAATTATGTAACTTCCTTAATATATGACCTTCTCAATACATAAATTTTTCCATAAATTTGGGATTTTCAAAATTTGAATAAATGCATAATTAGTGATTTCAAATCTAATAGTTATTTAATCAATGTTTCATTCAGATTCACTCACACAATGTATATAAATTCAATCTTAACCAATACTTACACAGGACAAAAATCTACCTGTTATACAAAAGAGAAAACAATTTTGAAAAGTACAGGCTCCCTTCTGTGTCTTAAGAAAAACTTTTGGATTGCTTTTTTCTATTATATTATCTAACAGCCTACTGGGTTAGATTATTAAATAGAAAACTTCAATTATGAATAAAGACAACTAGAGGAACTAAGCACATTTTCGATAATCTTAAATATTCCAAACCTTTATACATTAACCCATTGACATATGAATTAAATGAAATTCAATGTGGCAAAAAAATACTACTTATTTTTCAACTTAACATTTGTGTAAGCTTAAACCTGTATGTGTCTCAGAGACATCAATTTTAACAATGGCATAAGAAACACGCGACATATCCAAGATGTCTTTGTATGTCAAGGTGTTAAGGAGGAAACTAAAAGTATTTTTTAAAGCCAGTACACAGGACTTTGAAAGCATAAACCAAACTAACTCAAACACTTTTTCAAATAGTTTATTCATTTATATCTTACCTTTGTTTATGAGATGTGAAAGTAATTCTCTGTGAATCATAAGTAATTTATCTTTCGAATTATAAATTTAAATAAACAAGACATCATTCTTTCCCTTAATCAGATAAGAGATAGCATTCACAAGCAGTGATTTGATATTATCAATTATTTACATGTCAAGCTCATAAATTAGAGTATATCTGTAATGTTAATCAAGGATAAAATAAAATATCGTTAAAATGCAAATTAAAGCCAAACTACAAATATTGTTATGAGATAAAGAAGTTGATAGCTAGAACATATTAGAAAATTAGGTAGTTTAAGAAAAAAAATTACAAAATTTAAATTTCAGAAAACAAATTCTTTTAAATATTTATATCAATAACTTATTTGCAATAGGTTATAACCCTAATTTTTTTAATTACCTTTTTGGTACCACTATAATGTATTAATGCTTTCCATTTGCTTACAATACCATATAAGCCAGCACTGAACTGGAAGCAAATATTTCCTTAGTAACAATATGAAGTATGACAGCTGACAACTACAATTGATTCTGATAAGTCATAAAATTATTATTTTGTAAATTTTTAATTCATCAAAATTATGAGTAAATAACATGACATATACCATGCACAAAATGTAAGAAAAGGGGACTCGTTATTTATTATATATTAATTAAAAAGTTATTCCTCTTTTTGGGTTACATCCTATTTCAAATAAGTCATTGAAATTCAAAGCAGAAATATAGAAGTGCAAGCACAACGTACCTTTCAGCAAAACCCCGAGGCTTTGATTTAAAGCCCATTCCTGGAACAAGGGGAAAAAAATTTCAATACAGAAGCACAAACATATACAAATGAAACATACTTTCACATGCACACATATTAATACACAAACTAACTGCTCTCTCTCTCTCTCTATTTTATATAAGTGTGTGTGTCTAAGTAAATAAATATATCTTTACAGACAAACAAAAACTAAATGTATATATCATGTTTGAATAGTAGATATTTCCTCCCTTGTCTCTTTTCCAGGCCCACTAAAATAATTTCATATAAAACTATGCTGTTAATTCAGTTTTATTAATTTTTTACACTTTTAAGCTTAAATCTTTACCAAACAAATTTGTTTAAATTTTAAATCTGTATCAAATTACTTGTTATTTTATTTTTTTTTTATGATAATTTTGAGTATAAAATGTTTTCATAAAGTCAATAATCATTAATATAGCCATGTAATATAATATTAGCATACTATTATTCTTGAGCAGTAATATGACACAGCAAGCTAGTGAAGAAAATTAATGTTTTATCAGGTTATGATTTCTTATATTTCTATTACAAGCACTTTATTAATATCATTACTAATTTTTAATCCCAACAATAAACACTCACGACATGCTGTAAATATTATGATTTCACTACCAGTCACATTTCACCTCAATACAATTGAAACAACTTTTGTAAAACAGCACTTTTATACGCAAGAAAATTTATAACACCAATGTTAGGGTAAAGTTTTCTCTTGGCTGAGTGAATCCTTTCAAAAGGAAATGAAGAGTTTCTCCTTCTCCCTTTACTTGTATAATTATGGAAATACTTGTTGGCTATCTTATAGAAAGTTTTTAATTCACACCATGAAGACTGGAAGAGTCATTGTCTTGCTAATCAAGTTTCTTTTGCATAAATAAAATGAACTGGCTCACAATATTTTTTTCTCCCATAACACATGTTAATATTGATAACTGAATTTAATCTTTCACAAATCTGGATTTGTATTTATTTATTTTTTTACCCTGCAGCTAACCTAGCTACCCTTGAATATCATTGCTCATAATTTTTAAAAACTTCAGTCTAAACATCTCATGGAAAATAAGTTTTATAGAAAATGAGTTTAACTTATGAAAAAATGCAAAGAAAAAAAGATGTTAAATCAAGTTTTTGAACTCAGTAAGTTGTGAACAAATAGTCAAGTCAGTAATGGCTAAGTAAATTGGAACAAAGTCACATTTAGAAATACTTGCAGGCTAACTATTTATTTCAATAATGAAAATTTATTGTCATCTAGTAACAATTCTAAACATATATTTAAGGTGACACATTAGTTCAGCACACAGATCATCAATCTTTACGTCAAACAACAGTGAGCTTTCTACATTGGCATGTTTCCAAATACACATGGACAAAAGCATATTTTTGAATTTTGCTATTTGTATCTTAAAGTTGTTCTTTTAAATGAAGCATGCCTGTTTCACAGATTTTTTTTTTTTTAAACTTAGCTTTTCAAAAAGTTATATTAATTTTATGAATTTTCTAGCAACAAACCAAAACAGTTTAATGTTAAAGAATAATTAACATTTTCCAGTTTGTAAAACTGCACTGCTGACCATTAAAATTGCAACACCATGTATGGATGATACATAGCTTAACATGGATATTTAAGATTAGTCAAATGATGCTTTGCCTTAATAAATTAACACATTATGGACTGAAGACATGAATTAATGCCTCTGTACAGCCAGAATTTCTGGACAAGAGACAAATCAGTGTCTCAGTGTCCCCTTAAAAGCATAGCTCTTGTTTAATCAATGCATGCAAACTTTTTCTCACAGTATTTATTTTTTTCACTTTATTCATACCTGATCTAAATAATTTATTCTGAAAACTAATAATTTTGAACAAGATTTTCATTATTAAAAAAAAAGGAAAGAAATGAACATTTTGTACAATATTTTGGCAAAACATGTATTTTGAACAAGTTAAGAAGAGATGTTATTTTTTCAGCTTAGACATGAAAACATAGTTGAATTATTGAAGTGAATGTAAAATATTAGCAAGCATCTCAGGAACTAAAAATTTAACAAAAGGGCTTAAAATGTCTGATCTAATTGAAAGTTTTTTAATTTAAGAACCAAAAGTACTTTTGATTAAGCAGATAAAATGATGCAAATTGATTAACTGACTTTATTTGATCCTCCAGATTGTACACCAGATTGGAGACCAAGAATACCTTGCTAAATATCATACATCACATTTCATTTTCTGTACTTGAGAACTTCATTGAAAATTAGTAAACCAGACAATTTTTAAAAAGAAAAAAAAAACATCAGTAGCATATGGGATACAGTAAAAATTTGCATACATTTATTTGTCCCAAAAAATTACAAAGATTTACCCTCAATGAAATAATTTAGACCAGAAAAATACTTACCAAACACAATGGGATCCCGAATTGTGTATGCCATGAGTTGCTTTTTAGGATCAAATATTAATGAATTGTTGAATTTTGAAGTGATTTGTGAAACCAGATCTGGATTTGAATATGGGATGTCCATTTTTGTCTCCCCTGAAGCTGAAATAAAAAACAAATATGAGGAGGTACCAAACATTTTCAAAATGCCGAACATCAGATATGTTAAGCAATAATCTATGACTGAGAACAGCGAATTCATAAACATCAAACAGTTATTTTTTTTTTTTTAAATAGCCAACACACACACACACACACACACACACATGTAACATAAACAGCTTAAACATTTACCATGGGATAACTGTAAACAATATATGAGTGATCGAAATATTTTAACTTATCTGTCCATAATAATTATTTTAACCTTTCTTATTTTGTTGCATATAAAGAATTGACAAAATATAAATAATGAAGAGCTCTAAAATACAGTTTACAACTACCTCAATAACATTAGGATAGTTGTCAATCCGTTGACATTGTACTGCTTCATGTTGTGTTTTTCAACCTAACCACATATTTAACATTTATAATTTTAAATGATAAAGTAGGACAGCACTGTAAGAAGCAGTAGTACCAATCAGTTCCTGGAATACCATCCTTAAATGGTATACTGACATTGTTTGCTTCAATATATTCAGCAACAATATTAACAATATCATATTTAAAACAATATCATTTATTGCCTGGATAACACATTCAAGCTCTAGCTTATGAGATTCACCTACTAAGTCTAAAACCATATCTCAGGTAAGCTCAATCTATTACCTTCACAAAATCTATTTCACCATGATGTGATGGACAGCCAGCAATTTTTCTATTATAATAGAACTTTTCTACCTTTTATTTGATGAAAAATAATACTTCTAGGCACTCTATAATGTTCTTGAGTTGAGGAGTAAGTGTGGTTTCAATTTTCTACATCTTTGACACTCTTATTACATCCTCTTTGAAGTAAGATGATCCAGATAATCAAAAATCATGATAGTAGGTACTGCCTTTTTAAAAAAATTAATGTATTATATTCTGATGTTATGATGCTGTTTAGTAAATTATTTATTACATAACAGCATTCACAGCTATACAAAACTCAATTACATTTACCCCATTAAGAAACCTTTGTAGGGTAATTGTAAACTGACTTATCTTAAACCTATCTTATGAATACCTTTACATAATAGTATAACTATTTAGTAGAGAATGTTACATTTACTTTGATATTGTTTTTGGATCAGCATTAGCTGTATTTGTTCTCAATATAAGGATTTCTTACAGGCCTTGCAAGACTTTTTTTTTTTTAAATCAAACTTTGTTTTACAGAAAAGCACCAATCACGAATATTCACAAATAACCTCCAACTAGCATTCCAACAACACTCTATACTTATGGAGGGAAGTCAAAGAGCTGATGTAATGACAATGTAACTAATAATCCCTGCCTCAAACAAGAAATTTCCCTTTTATTTACCCTACTTCATATTATACATCATACTGATGTAAAACTTTACCAAAATGTATTCAAACATTTAAAATAGGGCAATATTTTAAACTGCTGCATAAGTGAAAAGTTTACTTTAAATCAGCAGTAATCAACCTTTTCTCTCGGGCCACATGCATATGTTTGATACATTACACAGGCCGTAATAGTACACTACACCTCATAATATAATAATGTAAAAAATAAAACTCAAAACCTAAACGTATTTCAAGCGTTTATTATTAAATTAATTTTTGATGTTGAGACAAAATTTTGGCCATTTTTGACAAATCAAGTTATTTCTTGCTACATGCATTACAATGATGCTCAATACGTCGTCATTTAAGAATCAGCAAGTCTATTTCTATGCACGTTCTTCGCATATTTCATTCTGGAATAGGATGATTCACAAAGATACATTGCTATGAACAACGTGGGCAGCAGGTTGTACATTTTTGTATTTTTCAGGCACAAATTTCCAAAATTAAGTATATAATAGCACCTGCCTGATAATGAATGTGAGGCTTTGGGCTGCACATAAAAGCTTGGTGAGCCACATGCGGCCCACAGGCTGTAGTTTCAGTAAAAATTATTGGCAAGAGTTTCAACATAATTAATTTGCTTCTAGATCTTCAAATACTTTCAACTAAAGTTACAAAGCTTTAAAAGAATTTACATTAGGTGTTGGTGAAGTACTTTCAGTAATTCCAAAATATTTATATAAATATATTTTTAAGAAATTTTCAGTTACAGGAGTACAGTTTTCAGCAGATAATACCCTGGTGTGAATAACAAATTTATTTTTAAATGGAGAAAATTACTATTGCAGATTTTATCCAGGAAATTAGAGCAGATTTAAAAAATATATTCAGACTATTACATTGCAAATAGTGAGAACACAAAAACGTTTCAATTTCTTACTGATTAATTATGGTTGACAAGTTCAATAGTATGAAATTCAGCTCATATATACAACTGCAGTTATTTTAATATCTAAGTTTATATACTCTGATTTTTAGTCTACTGAGACATTTAATCATCTATATATATAAAACACGTAGGTATGCGGCACAAAAATCGACGATACTTCCAACACTCCAAATGGCAACAGCTGCAACCATAGACCTGTAATATATACCCTTATTTCAGCTCGATGGCTGCAACTACCAGATGTAAACATTAGCGGCCATCGTCAATTTGCAACCGTGTGTCAACATGGATTTACGTACTGAAATCAGGAATGCTCGAAAGTGAGCTGCACGATCAAGTGAAAATTGGGTACAGTCTCAAGAAAGAAAGTGAAAAAATAATTCATTAAGAAAGAGGCGAGAAAGAGACAGCATAAATGATCGAGAGGTTAGGCTTAACCATCGCCGTCATAGCAACCGACAGCCAGTAATAGTTAATTTTCTACTTTTATTCAGTCTTTACTGAATTTTTACTCCATTTTATAATTGAAGAAATTTTCCCAAAAATTTATTATTTGATATGATTAAGTGTAGATATCTAAATTGTGAACAATAGTACATACAGAGACTGATGTAATCCACACTATATTGTAGTACTTGCTGAATTTTTACTCCATTTTTTAAGAGAAAAAAATTTTTCCCCCAACAATTTCTCATTTGATGTAATGATAAAGTGTAGATATCTTAATTTTGAAAAATAGTACATACAGAGAGGTATGTAATTTGTAAAATCATTGTTGTTGGGTTTCTCAGTCTAATCTTTAACTCTGTTCTGAAGTAATGGAAATTCATATTTTTAAATCACGATGTTTTAGAATCAGCCTTATGAAGAATACCCCTATAACAACGTATATTTATGATGACAGATAATGGTAACATTCCTTACATATGTTACTTTCAGTTGAATTGTTTTACAAAAGAAAATATAAAACTAAAAGCAACCATGCTGGTCGCGCAGCGGCTAGTTTATTAAAATGATTAATGATGTCACAAATCTTAACATTTTTTTTCACAGATTAAAATTTCATCATCTAACATATATAAAGAGCAAAATCGGCGGGGAAAGAATAAAGGAAAATGCTGAATATAATTTTAAGCATTCTAGAAATACCGATGAGTTGCAAAACATGAAACTATTATTAAAAATTAGGTTAAAAGAAATAATTAAAAAATGAAAGTTTAAAATTTCAAATTTTAATCAGATTTTTTAAATTTAAATTATCTTTTTCTAAAAGTACAAATAGCAGCAAACAGAATAAATTACTGTTAGAAAGTAATATATACTGTTTAAACTATTTCTCTAAATTCCAAAATATGTGTAAAGAAACATCTGCCTTTATCTAGCATTCCTGGAATAATTTCCTCAGAATACAAATCAAAGGGATGTAGCAGAACACAGCTGTAAGTGATAAGGCATATGTAATGTTGTCAAATAGTTGATAGAATATTCTCTTGTGGAGCTCAATAATGTCTATTCAAAACAAGCCCCATATGCTGAAAATTAGATACTATACAAGTTCTTAAATTTCTTAAAAATCTTTTGATGAAATTCAAAATGATTTATATATTCTGTTCTAGTACAGGTCCTTAATTTTTTTTCTTACACACTCACACACCAAAAAAAAAAAAAAAATAAATAAAATAATAATAATAATAATAATAATAATAAATAAATGTCCTTGAATTTTTACTCCAGAATTATGTTCAGACCAGGTACAAGCAAATTTTTCATCAAATAAAGCATTACAAACAAAAAAATTTAGCCAAGTAATAGTCTCAACCAAATACTTATACACAATAACTGATAAGCTGTGTAATTTGTTTCAATTCTGCAGACTTCATTATTGATAGTCAAAAAATTTGATAATTTGTAAATACTGTAACTTGGGGCTACTTGAACCCAAACCGAAAAAGTGTTTTAAATTACACCTAGGTCTCTTGTCAATAAAATATATGTATAAGTATAATTCACAATCTCTCCAAGAGATAGGACCATTAGCTAGGTCCTGAGGCACTTTACCACATTCCCGCTCTTCCCACCTTTCTTTAGTTCAGGTTATGTTGCTTTGTGATAAAAACACAAATTTTTGTGACCTTATAACTTCCACCTTCACTTCTTTACACATTGCAGTCCCAGATTAGGTAAGGATAAATTTACATTTCAAATACAGTCTTTAAGAATATAACAATAGCTTTAGATGGATAGAGAATCAAGTAACCCAGTAAAAATTATAAGTATTAACTAGTGTGCTGATAAACTAAAAATGGGGTTACTTGGACCCAAGCAAGAAAGTGGGTCCAATTAACCCCTAGTCACATTTTTGATTAGACATTCTCAAATTTCACTATAAAAATAATTAACATCATTACTTCATGTCGGGTTCCTTTTATTAAATGGTTAAACCGGTTCATGTGCATTTATTTGCAGATCTGATACACAAATGCTCCAAAATTACAAGAGGTCTCTTAGGAGTAGAAAGTATGCAGATTTTACAGCTGAAAAATTAGAGGAATGTTTAAATGCTGTGAGACCAGGAGAAATGTCTCAGAGAGATGCCTCAACCCACTTTAAAATTAGTAGGTCCACTATGAAAAGGAGATTGAAGAATGGTTTATTGAACAAACCTGGACATATATATTATTTAATAAATAAATATATATATATATTATTAAATATATATATATATATATATATATTATTAAATAAATAAAAATATATATATATATTATTTAATAAATAAATATATATATATACTAATATTATTAAATATACACACACATACATACATATATATATATATATATATATATATATATATATATATATATATATATATATATATATATATATATATATTTAGACCGTGATTTTAATGGCGGAAGGCAGCAAAGAAAAGCATTCTCCTTATTCATTTGTACGGCTCTGAAAAGAGCCCTTTTTTTTTTTTAGTTTCCGAAATCAGTCCATAATTCACTCCTGTCCGTTTATTTCTTTCTGGCTTTCTTAGGTGCAGCTTTTTTGGGGGTCTTCATCTTCTTCACCTTTGGAGACTTGGGTTTGGTGGGCTTCGCGTTTTTTTTCGGCGATTTCGCCTTGATGGCCTTTTTAGCCGCGGGTTTCTTGGCAGCTGGCTTTTTCTTCTCGGCCGCTTTCGCCTATCCAATCATATTTATTAATGAAGAAGAGTTCGCCTGTGTCAGTCATTTAGACAAAATTTGTGATTTTGGATTTCCCGTAGACGAAATGGACTTTTGATTTATTGTGAAGTCTTACCTTGCAATGCATGGAAGATCAGAGAAATCTTTTCAAAACAACTTCCCTGGGCGTGACGGGGTAAAATTAGTTTTGAAGATGCATCCACTGTTAACAATCAGATTTGCAAATAAAATGGAGTTTGTTTTCTGTTTTAATGTAAAAAAAAATTCCATACATAAGCCTCTATTTTTATTTCAAGATCCTAAGTGCTACTTGAGCCCACTACATATTTGAATTGTATATTTCATGTAAAATGTAGGTTGGGTCCAAGTAACCCCAATCAGGGGGTTACTTGAACCCAAATTTCAATAATTTATTATATATATATATATATATATAATTAAAATTTTGGTTTGAAAAAGACCTAAAATCCTGGGGAATCTTCAAATAAGTTGTTCAAATCAGGTTATCAGCACAAGCATATTTTTAAGGCTATCGTTAGGTAAGAAATGTACAAAAATCTTCATTTTTTTGGGTCCAAGTAACCCTAATCTACAGTACCTTTAAGATAAGACCCTCAGAATCCCATTATAGTCGCATAATATCCCATTACAGTTGTGCATTTCAAATATTTGACATTCTGATTTGTTTTATTAATGTTACTCAAAATTAGTTTTATAAGTACATTGTTATCAAATAAAGCAAATAGATGAAAACTAAGTGAAAACTAAATTATTGAAATTTGGGTTCAAGTAACCCCCTGATTGGGGTTACTTGGACCCAACCTACATTTTACATGAAATATACAATTCAAATAGGTAGTGGGCTCAAGTAGCACTTAGGATCTTGAAATAAAAATAGAGGCTTATGTATGGAATTTTTTTTTACATTAAAACAGAAAACAAACTCCATTTTATTTGCAAATCTGATTGTTAACAGTGGATGCATCTTCAAAACTAATTTTACCCCGTCACTGCATTATAAGCATTGTATTTAAAAAAATAAAAAAAAAGAGGGGGGAGAAGGGGACATTAGACTGATTTTGAATTTTTCAAAAAAAGATACCTTAGAGTCCTAAAATGTAATTAAATTTTGGGTGGGAACCATGCTAACATAAGGAAATTGACTGTTGTAGCAAAAAGATAATATGATTGCTAAATGACCTAAAGAGTTCAGTTATTCTAATGCCAGTATCAACAGCTCTTTATAAAAAGTAAAGTACCCAGTTAGCTACTTCTCACACTGTCCATCTGTGACAAGCTCTTAAAGAAAATTTTGAAAGGACTCTCCCGAGTACAAACAGCCTAAAAAAATCTTGGATGCTAATACTGGCATGTACATTACATAATCTTTTTTAATAATTAGAGAAAAAGATCCCATGAAAGAAAGTGTAGTTAGACTTTCAGTTAAGAAGATAAAAAACTTGCTGAAAAAGAAAGTTGAGATATATGATTTCTTTGTTTATTCAGTTTCAAGTTTGAGCAAGCTAAATTAATCAATTATAATAAAATATACATTTTAAAATTTGCAAATCAAAATTACATCACTCTATAATAATTGTTTCAGTGAAGATCAAAAAACAAGTGCCAGCCACATTTAAAAATAATAATTTGTTTATAATAATCTCTGGTAAAGGATGCTAGTGCCCCATGTTGTCATCACCATTAAAGGAGCTTGTATTATAATATTTTGTTTAATCAGTCTATGGAGAAGAAATAAAATTTGAATGGATTTTCATGAAATAAGTAAACATTTATATATTTTTAATTTTTTTTTCACTCAATAATTATTAAATAAATATTTTTAAAATTATACTATTTTAAAAGTTTATTTATAATAGAAATTTGCATCAGTTTTTTAAAAAGTGCTTTGAATGAAGTGATCTTTTGAAAATCAATCTAGACATTTTAATCATTTTGGTCTGGTTTGATTTGAAGTGCTACACTCACCTTTTTGCTACACAGGGGCTAATTAGACCAGGACCTACAGTTTGAAGGAACAGCTGCAAGCACCCATGCCAACAGTGGGACTCAAACTCACAGGATCTGAACCAATTGCCAGCACCCTAGCCATTTGGACATTACCTGGGTTTAATCCTTTTGATTTAATTGGGCAACTCTAATTAAAAATACCCATAACTTAGTGACGCATACCCAATTTTAACAAAATATGTTTTTTGTTTCTTCTTGTATCAGGTATAATATATTCTTACAAAACTGATGCTCGTATGCACTTCTACTGCACTGACAAATAAAACAAGGAGTTTTAATAGAGAGTTGAAAGGAAAAACTTACTTATTTTTAAGAGATGCCTCACACATTGCTCTGTAACTTTATTGATGTTAAAAGACCATGATGTTGAACCAGTTCCAGTACACACAGTTAGGCCAGAGCTTTTGATTTTTTTCTTTAGGGACTGAATCTAATGAAAATTCATAGTAAGAAACCCTAAAATTTGGAAAGGATAGACTACACATGAGATAATAAGATATTGACACAAAACATAATGAAAAACACAGAATGCTTATAATTTTAATAACACAATTTTATTCAATGATTTTTGTTTAAGAACATAAATATGGAATAAATGAGAAGTCCATTAAAATCAGTAAATCTTGATCTCGACACATAAAAAGTGTTCTCTAAATTTTTTTTCTTCTTAAAGTTGACATGCAATCTGTGTGAGTGTATTTTATACAGTTTGAGCATAAAATAAGCACTGAAAGAATTTTGGAAATATTGAAGTATTAATCACACAGTTCTTTCTCTGCAGACTTAATAATAAGAAAACTTTAAGTACAACTTATTACAGATTACATAAATTATAGTTGAAATACAACAGTTTCTAATTACATAACACACGGTAAAAAGAGCATATTCTTTCCCTATCAAGAGACAAGTGTCTTTATACAATGAAAATAAAATTACCTAGATGAAAGAGTTTCTCCGATAAAGACTTCATTTAAAGCTCTGACAGGTAACTCATGTGTATGCTTTGTTTCTAATTTAGGCACTTTTGGAGAATTCTTTTTGTGATGACCTTCAATACAATCAAGAAAACGATATTCAGGATACTGTAACTGTTGATCATGTAGTTCAACAGGTTGGTCAAAAGCATGCTCACCAGTTAAAGTTACTTTGATTCTTTGACGATGCATCCACCTAGAATAAAATTATGGCATTCATTAAATTAAAAGTATCATCCTCAATCATTAAATACAAAATTGTTATACATTTTTTCTTCATATATTTAAAAAAACCTACTTTCTTAAAAAAAAAAACTAAAAAAAACCTACAATAAAGTTTAGCAAATCCATCAAACATGCAAAACTAAAACCTAAGTAATATGAAGGCACAATCAGGGTTCATACTAATTTTCAGAAATCAAAAACAGGGAGTTCATAAGGATCTTTTAAGAGCCTGCAGAAGCATTTTTAGGGACCTAATAAATGATTTGAAATATGTTTATTTTCAAAGATTAGACAATTAAAAGAATTGGAGTATTGGGACCATTACAACTAAATGATAACTTCTCCTCAAACATCAACTTTATAAAGTTGTAATTTGAATCATCACATTTCAAAATTACATTTACATTATTTAACCCAAAACTATTTTATTTTCAAGGAACTAAATTATAAAAATAATTTGCAGTTTCTCATTGTTATGACATCAATAAGTTTTATCATTAAGAATGCAAAGTTATTGCTAATTTTTATAAAAAAACTAAAGTTGAACTACATGGAAAATAAGAAAGGTTAATCATAAAGATCTTCAGCAAAAATAAAGAAATCTTAACAGTAGTTATTTCACACTTCAAAATAATTTAGTAAATTAAAAATAATTAAATTATCCACCCCTTATAATTTTTTTTCTTCTAACAGTATTCAAGCTTTACAACTTTTGAAATGGGGGGGGGGCTACAATATATAAATGAGTACCTGAAATTCCCACTTTTTAATTTGTTAATAGCTTCTGGAAAGTTTTCAGTATAAAATGATGGAAGACAGAGATATCCTAAAGATCTGAAATAAAATAAATCAAAAGTAATATGGTATAGTGAACATTAAATGTATTACTTTAAAACTTAAAAATAAATCTTAAAAAGTTAAATAATGAATAAAAATAAACACTTTCACCTAAATTTCAATTAGATCCTTTGTAACTTTAAAATTATTTCTGACATGAGAAAATTTCTTGTCAAGCAATTACATCCATTACTTATATTTATTTCAAACCGAAAATCAACTAATAACAACTTGACTTTCATTCTAACAATGTAGTAAAAAACTGGATGAAAAACTTATCTCACTCATGTAGAATTTTGAAAAACATAGATATTACATTATATTAGAAACCCATCAATTACTAAAAGCCAAGATATTCATGACCACAAATACTTCTCTCTTAAATTCTTTCTCACTGATTTTGTATGAAATAAAGTTTTCAATTTTAATAAAAAGCATAGAAACCAAACAATAATTTAATAATCTAAATAGGTTAAAATTTTTGATGCAACATAATTACACAACTTATTTTGATATAAAATATACAATAAAAATATATGCCATAACCTTACAGTTTAAGTCAGACAATATTTTCTTTTATTAAATAAAATAACTGGAGATTAAACACTTTTTTTTCTACAACCAACCATCTATAATTTAATGAGAATAAATCAATAAACTTCTCATGCACTTTTTCAGGCTTCTAAATTTTGCTTGCCTTTTTAATTGCTTGTGATATAATGAACACAAATCTAATCCACTATTTAAAAGTCTTAAATCAAAAATGTTACTTTAAATTCACCGTGTATAAAACTTACTGTGAAAATGTCATGCATAGAGACAGAAAGACAAACTATTGCAGAATGTACAAAACAATTTTATCAAACACTATTAAAAGAATAGCATTGTGACCTGCAGTTTTAACATTAAAAAGCATTAATGAATGATTAGTGTTGTAACATGAAATTTAACCCAGAACAAGCAGTAAGATTTTATCTACTTTAATAATACTGTACAAAGTATTAAACAGGTTAAGCAAAACACTAAAACATAATAATACATACAAAGTTTAAATTGTTTTATATTTACCGAGTAGGATCACTGTTAATTCCAATGAGAGGTTTATCACGGCTGCGTATTTTACTTGCAGCCATTAAAAATGTACCATCTCCACCAGTAGTAATTATGACATCTGCCCAATCAATGTTTGCATCTGAATAATCAAAGCGATTTACTACTTTCGTTTCAATGCCATTGTCACTAAAGAAAAAAAATTATACATTAAGTTCATATTACATTTACAGTTTTAAACTTTCCATAAAATCTACTTAAAAGATTTTTAAATATAGTATATCATTACAAAAATGCTTTGCTTTATCTGAAATAAATTTTACTATCTACACAAATAGGACATGATACAAATTAGGTTATTTCAAGCCTATAATCCTAATGATTATAGTATGGAAGAATTTTCAGTACAGTTATACTAAAATATAAATATTTAAAATGTTCACTTCAAAATAGATACTTTAAATTCTGAAAACTTCCATCTGAATCAATGAAACTCAAAAATTAAAGAGCTACATAATACACTGCTGGCCACTGTAAATGCAACACCCTGAAGGAAACATGCAAATAACATGAAATTTACAACTTGCATTAGCGGAGGCGAGATATGCAAATGATTAGAATTTCAGCGCAGACGCACATCACGCGCGCCTGTGGTGCCACTTCAAAGCGCTATTTAAGGCTTGGAGATTTCGACGATTTCAAGTTCGGCAATTGTGTTTTTCTTGTGGTTTTTTCAAAAAAACTATCAATTATGCCTCGTCGAAAACAGCGATCATCTTTTGATCAAGTATCCGAGTTCGACAGAGGAAGGATAGTGGCCTACCGAGATTGTGGATTATCTTTCAGGGAAATCGGTAGTCGTGTTGGACGAAACCAAACAACTGTAATGCGGATATGTGATCGTTGGATGCAGGAGGGTACGACGGACCGGCGTGTTCGATCGCATCCACCTCAGCGCACCACTTCACGTGATGACAGGCAAATTGTGCGCATGGCAGTGACGGATCGCTCAGTCACATCACGAACTATAGCACATGGAGTCTGTAACGCATCATCCGGTGTCTGCGTGTACCATTCGACGTCGTTTACAGCAGAGTGGTCTGTCTGCAAGACGTCCATTGCTTTGTCTACCCTTGACGCAGAACCACAGACGTCTCCGCTGCCAATGGTGCGATGACAGAAGGATGTGGACGGCAGAATGGAATGAAATTGTCTTTACTGATGAGTCACGCTTCTGTCTGCAACACCACGATGGTCGCATTCGAGTCTGGAGACACCGTGAAGAGAGGATGCTGAACAGCTGCGTAATGCACCGCCACACTAGTCCTGCACCGGGTATTATGGTATGGGACGGTATTGGATATCACTCTCGCACACCTCTAGTACGCATTGCCGGTACTTTAAACAGCCAGCGCTACATCTCCGAGGTGTTGGAGCCAGTTGTCCTTCCTTACCTTCAGGGCTTGCTCACAGCCATATTTCAACAGGATATTGCGCGACCACACGTGGCACGCATTGTCCAACGGTTCTTCGTCAATCGCCAGATTGAATTGCTTCCCTGGCCGCCTCGCTCTCCGGATCTTTCACCGATAGAAAACATGTGGTCCATGGTTGCTCTACGATTGACCCAGATTCCATCCCCAGCTGCCACAGCAGATCAACTTTGGCAATGTGTGGAAGCTGCTTGGTCTGCTGTACCCCAAGAACTCATCCAAAGTCTCTTTGAATCAATGCCGAGGCGTGTGGCAGCGGTGATCTCCAATAATGGCGGCTACTCTGGCTACTGATTTTGGCAGGAACCACACTTCACAGAAGTCTATAAATTTAATCATTTGATACTTGGTCAACATGTTATCTACAAAATAAATTTTGTTGTGATATCTCTTGTCCTTCTTGGTGTTGCAATTTGGGTGGCCAGCAGTGTAGTCATAGTCTAGTTCAACCACCCGAATGCTCGGATTAAATTATGATGAGAATATGTGTTAATACTGCATTTAAACTGCAATTTTTAGTCATACTGCATTTTTAGCCATAAATTACCTCATATGACTAAATGTATTTAAACAGAAAAAGGTATCCAACATAAAGGTTATGATTTTATTAAATTTTATAAATGCATTTAAACAACTATAAAATTTAATCGATTAGTTATTGTAACCTTTCAAAGTTTAATTGCTTGCAAGAATATTGAAGCAAAATTATACGCCAAACACTCAAGAAAACCTGGAAAAGTTAATGAAGAAATACACATATCTAAAATTTTGTTTCTACAAATTAGTTTCCCCAATAAAAAACAGTGAGAAAAAAAAAAAAAAAAAAGAGGTAGAGTCCAAAAGAAAAAAAATCAAAGGACAATTCCATACATGAAAACTATAAATAATGTTTTCAAAGAAATTATTAAAACCTTTATAATTAAAACTCAAAATTTTTAATCATTTAAACAATTTTATAAACTTAGGCATATAATTATATATATATTTAAAATACCATCCTACTATCCTTACAATAAGTCAAATAATTTATCAATAATTTTAAAAATATGATTTACATAAGCTTATTAATTATTTTTTAATTGTAGTCACTTTCTCATGATAGATATATTCATTCATATTAGACTGAACCTAAATAAGTTTCATTGCTTAAAACACTTCAGCTGTTATGTGCATATGTTGTGTAGATAAATTAACTTTGAATTTTATATAAGTATACTAAATAAGCATTCTTGTGACTGGTTTTAATATTGGTTTTTAAATTAATGAACTTCAAATATAACAGCTTTGTTTAAATATCCCTTTTAAACCTGTACTCTAATTTGGTTCAACTGGTTGTCATCTGAATTTTAATTGCCTAAATAATGAAAACTGAATTTGGGAAAAGTACGCAATTTTCCTGAATCTCTTAATACATTACAAGGGTGCATTGATAATTTGGGTCACAACTTGATTTTCTTTTATATACGTATCGGTTAGAATATAATGGTTTCTTTGAAAATTATGTAAAATGGCTGGTATTTATATTTGTTAGCTGGTGAATTTTTGGTTTCAAATTAATTGATACAAAATTAAATCTTTAATTTTTTAGTGTGTTTCTTTTCTTTTTCTGAAAAGTTAATCTTTTTTGGTAATAATTCCTTTTGCTGTTTTCTCTCACAGGTAATCCGATGCATCCTGTTTTTGGCATTTCTTTGCATCCACCACATGGCCCAAGTAGACAGAGGAGGCAAGAAACGAAATAATAGGACTTTGGAATGTTTGATTATTTTTGCAGGAACCCACCAAAAACTGAAGGGGGCTCTTGATAACAGCCATGTGCATGAATGCATCAGGTGAAAATGACTGTATCACTAAAACTAAATATGAAGCAATAAAATAAGATGCAAATCAGAAATTAAAAAAATCTACAGCTCCAACTATTTGAAATTGCAACTTACAACTATTCTTCTCAAAATTTACTATCCAAGATTCATGGCATACAGACGGACTCCTTTCTCCCATCGGGCAGATGACAGATGGACACAAGATGTGAAAAAGCCCTAGTTGGAGGTGCGGGAGAAGATTTTCATCATTTGGACAGTCAGACGAGCTTGAAGAAGACCACGGCAAGTAAATGAGATAAGAGGTACCCTCACTGAAAGGCGGCTAGAAAGTACGACGATGAGAAACCACATCAGAGCCAAAATGAGAAGAACCAAAGTGAAGACCTGAGATGATGGCAGATAAGAGCATGCCATTTACATTACCTGTATTTTTTTATTATTTTATTTCTGATGACTGCAGTCAGTAAGTATGCTATTTTTTTTATAAACCCTTAAATCTCAAGTTTTTTTAAAAATTATCATTTGAATCACCAGCCACTCAGTAGGGATGATTTTTATTATGCTTTTATTATGAATATATTAAGAGGAAATTATATCTTCATACAATCAAAGATGATCTCAATTCTAGATGTCATAAAATTTGTTATTCCTGCAACTCTGAATAAATAATGTTATTTGTTATATCTAAGTTTGAGTCATGTTTTTTGCCTCTCAGAATACTTTAGTTTTATTTTTCAGCCTTTTCTTTTTAGGTTAATTTTGGTTTCAGCTTTTCTTGCAGTTTTATTTTATTTTAGGGATTCAATTTCATTAATATTTTTTCTGAATTTTAGCCCATGATGGGAGCATCAGTAAAACCTTGTTTTATTGGGTTATTGCTATCAAACACAATGCAACTTAACATCTAAGCAATTATAACCTTTAGGTGATTTTCAATGGCATTTTCAGTTATATTTTCTTCATTCAGAAATATTTTAATTACCCTAACTCAAATTTAGTTACTACAAATACTCCATTCTGAAATGGTGTCTTAGTAACAGAAGAAAACAAATTATTTCTTGTAACTAATGATTCTGAAGTTTGATTAGATTTGACAGCAAACATTGTAAATCCAACATTGCAATAACACTTTGAGTAGATCTTTGTATAAAGCATCAAACCTGGCATCATTTAAACTGTTCGTATTGTTAAACAATGGCATCAAACAAAATGACTTTCCAAATTACTAACCATTTAAAACCCCTTTTTAATTAAATCTGCAGTGAGATAAACCTTTTTATCATCACTTCCTTTGTATTCTTTTTCATCAGGAGTCTCAAGAACAATATCCAATGGAATTTCCTGTTCATTTTCAATCAGCAAATCAATATCTCTGCAAACAATAAATCATCAAATCCTTCTTGATATTATAATAACAATATTTGAGAGTACAAAACCTTCGCTTTTTTAGATATTTTGGTCAAATAGCTTTTGAACAGGCATTTAAAGCTGATGGTTTGAATTCAGGTAATGCCACTCTAACATGTCTGGTATTAACAAAAAAAGAAAATTTCTTCCACACATCCATAACTATAAGTGTATTTATTACACTTAATTTATGTAAAATCCAAAGTAATGTTCCTCTTATGTAATAAGTTTTTTAAAAGACAATCAAGCACAATCGAGTGTTAGAATTAATGATGCCGTACTTGGCTGGAGAAAACTAAATTTCACTTATGGGGACTCAAAACAGGATGACAAAGTGCATCTTCATAGTAAATATGAAAGGCATAATTTTGTTCTGAAATAGGAATATTTTTATCAGAATGAAATTCAAATAGATTTTTAAAAAGGCATTATTTGAACCATGTTAGATAAAAATAGTAGTAAAAAATAATGCAACAGCATTCTGTATGCAGTGAAATTCCTGAAATATGAATTCTGAATTCTTAAGCTTTCCTACTCTTAGTAAATCTCCAGATATATAACAAAATAAATGATCTTGAAACAAAAACATTATAAACATTGTATATACCCATTTGAGGTAACCTTAGCCCTCGCCAACAAGCCAGAGTTTAGTGAAATAAAACTATCAGAAGAAACCACATCAAGATGATCTTTGTACATTAAACTTATAACAATGAAAAATATGATGCCCTCTCAATTGCCTACATCATATAGCAGATTAGCATCACAATCTTTGACAGAGTGGGCATTGGTTCTCATCCAAACTGAGGCATGGACATTCTTGTGCTATCTCCTCAAAGAGAGTGATGTTGGTTCACCTTTATGATGCTCCTGTAATAAAGAAGCCAACAAATTTGTAGTGTCAGATGGATGAATGTTGAGAAGACAAGTGCCTTCTGCATTAGGTTAAAAAATGTCCCATCAAATCCTTCCCCAAAAGAATTTTTTTTTTTTTTTAAATGGAAGAAAGAAAAGAAAATCTTGATTTAAGACTAGATGCAGTACAGATATAGAGTCTTCAGCAGAGTTCAGCAGGTAGCACAATGAGTTTTTTTAACTCCTTTTTTTGCTAAAGATTGAAAAATTTTCAAAAGTTTTATGCCATATTTGTACTATTCTAACTGCAAAATTCAAAATTTATCACAAAAAGCCTATTATAATATGAGCTTGACTTCTTTGAACATTCAGGAGTTCTTCCTGCCTCCCTGCCCTCAGTTATAGCCAGAGCCCACTCTATGACATGCATAGATATTATAAAATAATGGAATCCTTTGGGGGTTCAGCCCACAGGCCTTAGTTGCTATGTCGGACCCCAACTGGTGTACTCAAATAATAAAATCATAAATAGTATGCATGTCCCAAGTAATTTTGTTAAATAAAATTTTAATTGGTGCATTATGCAATGTTATAAAAAATTTAAAAATTATTTAATTGCACTTCTACTTTTCATTGCTCTCAGACGCATAGAACAATGACTCAAGTGACTGAGTGAAGATAAGAGCAATGTATACTGTATATATGTACCAAGCAAACACAATGAAGGAAAGAATAACTTTAAGATGAATCATAGGAAAGAGAAGGATGTGTTTTAATTCACAAACAAGTGAGAAGCAGACTTGGAGATGAGTAAACAGAAATGATGTAGTCATAGATCAAGAGAAAGAATTTTTATGCATCACATGCTGCAGACAGAATTCAGCAGATAGCACAATTAATGATAACTAGAAGTAGTCACCACGTTACAGAGAGTGAATAAATTGTGGATATAGCTAGAAATTGAACGAAACACATAAAATTACACTGTTGTGAAATTTAGATAGCAGCTGCTTAGTTACAAGTTAGAAGGAGGACCAAAAGTTACAAACAGTGTGCACCATGGCCTTACATAATGGCCAGAACTACCAAACAGCAGACAAGTCTTCTGTGCAGGGTGTATATATATAATGGACATTTCCTTATTTCCCCACCAGGGTTTGAAATTATTTAATTGGTTAGAATCAGTCACATGGCCTATACTCATGTGATGAATCTGAAGTACTCCAGATTTGATCAGGCATAAGTAGGGACTTGAAAATAGGCATTATTTATTATACACTCTTCCGGCTTCAAGTTTCTTCTTATTCAGCTTAATAAGAAGAAACTTGAAAACAGTTATTTATTATATACTCTTCACTGGCTTAGTAAGTAGGAACTTGAAAACTGGCCTTATTTATTATACACAAATTTCACTGGGGCTTGTAGATCATACCATATATGGTCATGTTATAGGGATTTTAAGCATCGATTGTGGGGTAAAAATTTCTAGTACCTGAAAAATATTCAGCAGCACTTGCATTAAGGCAAATAATATAAGGTAAAAACTATGTTATTTCTAGGTTTCATTTTAGAAGAGGGGTTGTATTTTGTCTGAAAAAGAAAATTTGAAATATGTGTTAGGTTATAACTTAGAGCAGGCATTTTTCATATATAAAGCTACATGCTGTACTATGTATGTGTATATATAGCATTATATAGCATTATATATATATATATATATATATATATATATATATATATATATAATGCTTTTAAAAACTTATGTTCTTTGAATCTAGTGTGCCTGTTTTCACCTAGGCCTATGTTTTCTCATTTGGGAAGCTATAACAGTCTAAATATACCTTGCTTTCCTGACTACAATTAACATGAAAGAATATTCTGGCATTAGAATAAAGCCAGAATATTCCATTAAGGAATGAAAGCTTAACTTCTGCAAATGCAACTGAACTGCATAAACTTGTCAATCAGATAAATGATTACAATTTTTGATTCAAGAATTCCTGCTGAAAAGATCTCACCTATGAACTCTGTCATTGCAACATTTTGACCGATTTCTTTGATATTTTAAAATAGGTTAAATTTAATGGGTCAAATACCTGTTTTTTTTTAATTTTAGTCACTGGCTATATATTTGTTTTCAACAATGACCGCTAAAAAAAAAAGTTGTTTACGAACATGCATACCTAAATGAGTGTAAATATATGTGTATAAAAATAGGTATTATTTTAAATTAATTAACAACTACTTTTATTTCTTATCATAATCATCTATTCCAATAGTTAATTCATATCTTATGAAGAAAATAAATAAAAACAAAATGAGTTTTGGATAATAATTGAAGCAAAAAAATTAGAAACTTGGGTTCTACTGTATGACAGGGAAAAGACTATGATTTCAAAAGTGAAATGATTTCAAAACTATATTATAAAAATTAATATGCAAGAATAGAATTTTGCACCAACTAACAAAATAATCTTGAAAAAAATTAAATAAGATCTCAAAAAGCAGGTCCTTAATTTTTCCATAAACAACATGCAAATCATTACTTCTGGAAAATAAAACAGCAAACAATCTATTAATGTTTAAACCCACAAAAACAAAATAAAGAATAACAGATATTAATTTAATAACATAAAAAATACTTACTTTAATGTCTTAACAACTAAATCTCTATTCTTTGTATGTATTTCATGATGTTGGAGAAGGTTATTGTAGTCAGAGCCCCTGTCTTCTAGCTAAAAACAGAAATGCCATTATAAATCTAATTAAAATACTTATGCATATAACATTCCTTGACAAATGATAGATTTGTTCAAGTTATCAGGTTATTAGCTAAAAAAAAAAAACTGTTTTTAATAACACAGCAGGCATTGTCTTTCAACATTCACCTGAGAAGAAGCATCCGTGAGAGTCATTGGTTGCTTACAATGAGGGTACTGCATATGTAAAGTGACCATATATCCCATTTTGAATGGGACCGTCCCGTTGCCCACAAGTACAGCTTTGGGATGCTTAAATGTCCCATTTTTACAAAGAGAGCAACCTACAGTAACAATTTTAAAAAAAGGACTAAAAATCATCCGACGACAGTGCCTAGTAGTGCAACAATGACGGCATGCCAATTAATCTTACACATTGTATGAGTAAGTAGTCCGCTTGCTCCTCAGTGGCAAGTACACATGCCCAGGCCTGACATACAAGACAGGATGCACATTTTTCTATCGATTGACAGATGTGAAAAGTGTTGCACAGAATTAAACATAGCTCATGGTGGTGCTTGTGATATTCACCAGCATTTAAGATTACAAAAACATAAAAATTCCAATCTTGCTGTCACTAGAAGTTCTTCATTGATTAATTTTTTTAAGAAAATACATTCACCAACTTTGAAAGATCTGGAAATTGCTTCAGCAGAAGACATCTGGGCCAATTACACAGTGCAAGACAACCACAGTTTTTGCTCTAACGATTGTGCTTCTAAGTTAATTCAAACATGTTTTGAACAGAAATTTGGATGTGCCCAGATGAAAACAGAAGCTTTTGTTGTAAATGTGTTAGCACCAATAGTAATAAGTGAATTAAAAGATCACCTTAGCAAATGCAACCGTGTTGTTATATTAACTGATTCTTCGAACCACAGATCCAAGAAAATATTCCCTCTTTTAGTTCAATTTTTTTACCATATGAAGGCACACAATTCAAACTTTTATAATTTCAAGATCAACCAGGCAAAACATCAGACGTCATTATGAAATACCTCATGAAAGTACTGACAGGAAATAATTTGACTTCAAAAATCATGTCATTTTATGGAGATAATCTACAATTTTGGTGGAATGAAAAGACGGGGCATCAACAATGTTTACACAAAACTAAATTTATCTCTCGGAAGAATATTACTAGGAATCGGATGTGGAGCACACATAACTCACAACACAATTAAAACTGCCAAAGATTGTCTACCGATACTTTAATATGTTATTGTGAAAATATATTCACACTTTTATATCTATTGTGTTTGCATGGAAGTTCTGAAAGAATTTTTAAGGAAGTTGACACAGAGTATCATAAATTGCTAGTCTTTAGTAAAACTAGGTGGCTTGCACTTATGCCTGCTATTGAGAGGATTTTGAAACTGTACAAGCCATTAAAAACTACTTTTTGAGTATAGATAAATGCCCAAACATATTGAGAACCTTTTTTGAAAATACAAACTCTGAATTATGGCTCTTTTATGCATTCACAATCAATAACATTCCATCAAGCTGTGTTAAAGATCGAGGGTCAGAGTTTTTCTGCAACTGAAGCAACAGAGGAAATAAATCAACTACAAAACAATTTGGCTTTGTAACAAAATACTCTTTCTTCCCCTCTTCGTTCATAAATTAATGGCGAAATTGCAATAAAGTGGCTGCAGTGGTGTTGAAGAAGAATATACGAGAACTACAGCTGCTGAATTCTATAAAATAAGCAAATATTTGGAGCAGTAGACTGTGTTCTTTGAAGAATTAAAAATATTTGAATGGGCGAATTTAACTAAAATACCTAGGTGAGAAGAAATTCAAAGTGTAATGGATGAATTGATTACAAAAGGATTTATTGATTCTGAACAAGACACAGAAGTATTTGATGAGTAATTACTTATTTCCAAATAGATTACACCACACAAAATAACAATAGAACACTGGGAATGTTACAACTGAAAATCGTTCGGTAGAATTGTTCAAATACTTTTACACTAATAATTTGAAACATACGAACTCTCTTGTATTTATTGAATATATTTTATGTCTGCCTGGTACTAATGAACCCATAGAAAGGGTCTTTTCCCTTATGAATAAGTTATGGACAAGCAAAAAAAACACAACTGAAAGTCCAAGTTCTCAAAGCCATGTTACTTACGAAAGTAAATTTTCAGAAATCGTGCCAAGAATTTCATTTATATTTAAAATCATTGCCAAATATACTTAAGCAAATTTGTTCTTCAGAAAAATATTGGAACAAATAAATGATTTATTTTCAGTTTTTTTTTTATTTCATTAATAACTAGAAACTGAAAAAATATGTGTTTTTTAAAATTCAACTTAAATTTAATATACAGATCTAATATGTATGGTTTTCAGTCGACATGATGGGAACAAAGGCAAAATCAAGAATGCAGATTGTGAAGTGTTAACACACACACCTTCCGATCACTTTGTCTTTTAAGCACAATAAGCTATGTGATAAATTAAAACTAAAAGATATTCAGACTTGAAAATTCAATCGCCATAAACTATTAGCTAAAAATTAGTAGATGTCCCATATTGAGAAAAAAAATAAATGGTCATGTTACATATATGTGAACGAACACCACCCACTAGTATTAGCTAAATATAAAAATGATGAACTTTATTATAAAACATAAATCAAGCACTCATAGTGGATAACAAATTTGGCAACAAATATTTCACTCTTAAAATCCTCTTCACTCTGTTTAGTTTATCAAAAGGGAGCTAATTTTTTAGCTAGGCATTTTTTCTTACTTTGTTTAAAAAACATACCAAGAGCTTTAATGAGATTATATAAAGAAGGCCATTTTTTAAAGAGACTTAAAACATAGTGATTTCCAGATTAACAGTGTTAATATATGGAAGCTGAATGGTTAGTGGGCTCTAGTTTTGGGAACCTAAGTTTACAGGTTCAAATACCACACTGGGCAAGGAGAGAAGATAATTGTTTGGTATAATTTTAAGAAGTGTACCAAAATGGAAACTCCAACCTGGAAAAATATTTACATGCAAATAAGCCTCTTCATTTTCGTCTCCTCCTGTTTTCTAATCTTTTGATTATTCCTTCAATTTTTAATAGCATTTCAAAATTTTGTCTTGGTTCTACTTTTTATACCACCTCTTTCATAAACACCTGCTTTATTTATCCACTTAATTAAGCTTCATGAGTATGTCCCTTGCATGGGCTGATATAAAATTACTCCCTTGTTGTCACAAGTGCTTCCTCTACCATGTGTCCCTATCTGTGATGTTCTGGATATTTCTGATCCTTCTATTTATATCAGCTTGATAACCCTCGCATTTGTGAATTGTTTATACAAACAATCACAAATGCGAGGATGACCTGATACTCCTCCCGGATAACCTAATGCTCCTAAGCTTGATAAACTATTAATCAGTTTGAAACCAGTATCCACCCTTGTGTTATGATAATTAAAAAGCTGTGTATTCCTGTCATGTTGATATTTTAAATATGTATTTTAAGGAAAAAGTTTTAAAAAATGTCCAATGGAATAAAATAGTTTATTCCCCATGGAAATTTTGTTAGCATTCCTGACAGGATGTTTCTGTAGGGTGCTACATTCTAGTATTTTTTCATAAACTCACTGGTTTTATTAGTTAACCCTGTCCCACTTGATATTTTGCTTTCATAAAATTAATAGTTCATTTGTCCTCTGTAAAAATTAAAATTGCTTATTACTGAAATTTTATTTAATTTACTACCAAATAGAAAAAGGCAGATGGACATTATATAGGTTCAGAAAGTATTGTTCACTGAATTATCCCATTGATAAAAGAACTAAGGTTACCCTTAGTATCCTAAACTCTCATAGAACTGCAAATGGCCATGCTACATTAAAGCCAGATATAGCTTGGTATTTTAATGAAAATAAAGGATGAATAAATTCTCTAAATAAAAAATGTTCAAAAATTCTTCGAATTGTCAAACTCTTAGATAATTCTTTGCAGTTTTATAAGGAAGTTGCTATTTTAAATATATATATAAATTGTATAAGTTAAAATTACTCTTTTTAAATATGTGCATATTAAAAAAACACTAAATATTAGAATTTACTGCACAGTAAAGTTAAAATTATTATGTGAAATGATGGATAAAACTACGACATACATGCAACAAAAAATCAAACATGTAAGTAAATTCAAAATTATTTCCTTTACTTGAAGATTACAAACTTTTCAAAAATTAATACTATGAAACCTTTAACATAAAAAGTCGAATTTAATGTACCATTTCATGATATTTGAACATATCAATACCTATAAACATATAATCAATGAATGTGTGAAAATATTCTACCTTCTTCAAAATTTAGGTATATCTCAGTTTAGGAAAAGTAAATTTTGACAAGTAACTGAAAATAAAGTTTAATGTGATACCATTCTTTGTATGACTTAGTAAAAAGTCTCACTTATGAATTTAAAAAAGTAAGATTATACATGTTAAAAGGGAGAGAAAAAGCCAAGAAAACTCGCAGAATCCCACGTTATGCGCCGGCAAATATTTTTGTTGAAATTCCTCAGCGCACTTTCCTTTTTAGCTCGAAGTGGTACATTAATATAGTGACAGGTTATAAAAAGAAATAACCTACGATTACGACTCACGTTCTTAATCAGTTCTTCCTCAGAAAGATCAGCATGTCGCCGCTTTTCAAATTCATAACGAGAAAATTTGGTTAGAATGAGAGCCTTTTGGGGTAAAAAGGGTTTCTCATTCTTCAAGCTGTCATAAACAGTATTACTAGCACCTGCCATAAAACGACGAAAATTACTAACTCGTTGAAGCAAAGTGCTATTTGTATGCCATATGTTTTCGCATTGAAAACCTAGACATTTACTAATGATAGAAACTTGTTTCAGAAAGACCTTCATGGTACCAGCATGATTTATTAGAGTAATTACAAATACGATCAAAGTAAAAAATTATCATTGATTTGATAATTCAAGAGCCGCTGCCATGTGTTACGATACAGTTGAGTTGAAGTTGAACTACTTCCTAGATCAGTCAGAACCACAAAATTTTAAAAAATTCAGTACGTTTTGAGTGATAAAGGAATTTTAAATAGAAATATGGTGAAATGTTGAGTTTTCAAACATTTCGACATCTTTCTCGGGAGTTTATGAAAATAATACGCACTATTTGAGCGATTGAGTTTGAATTTTACGATTTCATACATTATATTTTAAATGTCCGAACCGCGGGATGACAGTTAAAAACATCAACTGTATACTGTACCGTCAATAGTTTATGTCAGCGTAGCATATGTGTCTGTGGATGTGGATTACAGATAGCTAATTTTATTGCTGATTCGGCTTATATAATTATAGAAGATAGTGTAAAATAATCCTCAATGTTACCTGTACATTCTAATGATAGAGAGTATAAAACCGGGAGACGACATCGAATAAAAGAAAAGGCCCAATCATGGTTCCGGTACGAATTCTCAACTTTATTCTTTAAGCCCTTTAAATTCGACAGACAAACTATATCGTAACTCAAACATATGTTTGCATGATATATTATAGTTCACTGCTGGTTTATGTTTTTAGATTGGCGTGTTAATATTTACCTTATAAATTGCAGAATTAAATACCTTGAACTATTTAACCTGTAATTACATTAATTTAGCTGTGGATCTCAACTATTTAAATTTATATGTGCTTGATACTTAGGAATATGCCACCGAAACTTACTGGAAAAAATATTAAAATGTATCTCTTGGTTTGAACTGAAAACTTGTGAGAAATCTGTAATATTTATAAATGCAGTCCATATAGAGTTTGATTTGGCCAAAGCCTCTTATTGTGAATATGGCACAAATATCCGATTTCTTATGTGAACTAAAAAATTCAACTATTGTCTAGTCATAATACAGTAATATATAGATTACCCATTTCTAGACGGGAAACTTTAGTGCTTTAAGTTCCTTAATATTTTAATTACTTTTCTAAAGACTATCTTTCTTTTGATATTTTTATTTCTTTGCCATATAATTTAATATCATTACCCCACAGCTTTATTTCACTAAAATGTTATTGGATTTTTTAAAATTTCAAACCTTTTTTAGCAGATTTCTCTCTGGCCTAGATTATTATAGCATGAAATAGAACAATATATATTATTATATTGTCCCATTAAAAGACTATGAAAGGTTATTTACATTTGATTATCTAATTAAGCAAACTGTTTTTTGAAAAGATAATTCATAGCATTAATATAATCAAATTCCCAAATACATGTGCTTATTTACATTTTATGTGAACCTAGTTTTGAACAGTTATCCATGTATTTGGCAAATCAAGGCAATCTTTGGTTTAAATTACAAGTTTGCTTCACTCTGTAATAAGCCATAAAGGCCATGGAAAGAATACTGTTCTTTCTACAGAGTATGCATTTGAATAAAGTGTTAGACATACTCATTTATTATCACCATTATTTTTAATTTATTATGAAAATATTCTCATGCATTTTTAAATAAGCGAAACTTAGTTTTCTTGCAAATATGAGTATATAAATGCGGTAAAGAAATTTATCAAAATCAACTTGATAATGCTACAATAATAAACTTGTTGGTACTCAAATGTAAAATAAAAATTGATGTATGATGCATCTCTCTTAAATAAAATAACATAAGGTTTCTAAAATTACATGAGGTGCTTTAGTTGCATAAGGTTTTTAAAGACAAATTAAAATTTAAATCTTTATTCAGCAAAATCTTGAAATTGTCTTTAAAAAATTTAGCAAATAGATTTGTTCTTGGAAGGAGCTTTAACTCCTTCAACATATTCAGTCAGTATTCTAGTATGTATATTTACATTTTTTAATTAAGCATCTAAAAATTTAGCTGAGATCTGTAGATGTAGATAAAAATGTTTTATAATTTAATCTTAATATCTATGCTATAAATTAATCTGAGAGCAAGGTAATACTTATCTTCACATTGACTTTGGTACTGTGGCAAATCTTATTCAGAGGTGTGCCAGGTAGAAATTATACTTTGTGCTTTTAAAATTGCTTTTGTTTTGTATTAACATTTTTATTTTATTCATTACGTTTCATGTACATCAAAAATAGTTATAATGAATAAAATACTGTGAACTAACTATATTGTGAAAAGTCAAAAGTTGTCTTTTATGATGATTTATCATAAAATATTGAATATTTTGTTGAGTTCTTTTCAGTTCTCTTAATATTATCTGTCAGAATATAAAATTAGTATTATAAAAGAGAAAAATTTTCATACCAATTATGAATAAGTCCTAGAACAAATGTGCTTTATATTTTTTTATTCTTCTATTATTTATTAAGTAATATTTGTTTCATACTCCTGTAACATGTATGCTATTTTATTAATTTATTTTATGTTGTTTATTTACTGCATGCCTTATACTGATTACTTTAGTGCTATTATCATGCAAAGTATTGTATTTTTGCTACCTTTAGAAAACAATATAGCTGATCTATTATGATTATTGTCCCTTTATTTGTGTCATAATTTCGGGTTGCCATGAATATAGTTCAAGGTTGTTAAATTATTTTCAAGGGAAATTTTGTTTTGTAATTGTGTAATAAGTTTTATAAAAAGTTATATGCTGCTTTTTTTTTAGGAACACCATGAACTGAACAACTATTATTTTTTTTTTAAATTCTGAACTTATGATAGATATTGTTCTTAAATTTTAGTTTTGAAAATCAAAAATATAAAGAGGAAGTTGAATTTTATAGGTGAGAGAAAAGTAATGAATGTCTGAAATAAAATTTCTTTTAATATTTAAAAATATTTGATTACTAGGAGTAAATTTCTTTCTGTTTAATCTGGCTTAAAAAGGGGTGATCTATTATTTTTACTTGTTCATGTAAATTCTTTTTTCCCTAAATATGTGTATAATATGCTTTTAGAATTGTAAGGAAATAAACTTACTTTATTTTTTCTTTTCCCTCTATATTTTCATTCATGATGAATAGGGAGAATCAACTCACGTAAGTTTATTTCAGTTCTTTTTCTGAAATAATTACAGTTGATGTTTTCTCTCTCCTACTTATTTCTTAACACTAGAACGTCTTGAAGCAACTTTCTCCATCCCTCTGTCTTTCTCAATTTTAGTATTTTTCTTCAATTCATCATAAAGTTATAATATATTTTAAAGACTTTTTATACATCCATTAGAATTTTATACAATTAAATTTTTTAAAATTATTTTATTTATTTTGTGTCAGGAAACTTCAATTATACTTGTTTGGAATTATCATTTAACTCTTGTTATCTGGTAATTGTTATTAGTTTTTTGCATTAACCTATATTTTATATAATGATTGTGTATATATAATATATAGTAGTCAAGTTTTAGAGTTACATGTGTGTTCCTATGAATTCTAAGCAATACATGTAAGAACTTTAAAAACATAAATAGACCAACTACCAATATATCAATTTAGTATATGTAAAGATACGTAATTTTCATATTTATGAAATAGATGCGAATAAATGTGAAATTTACCAATATGAGTGAATAAATGTGAAAATTATTTTTTTACTACTTTTTAGCGAAAACTCAGTGATAAATAGCTTTTTAAGTAAAATTAGGTAATAATTGTAGTAATTTATTAACATAATTGCTTAACTAAGACCATTTGCAGTCTTTAACTGAGAAATCTCACTCTCCTTCGAATTTGTTCCAAATTTCACCCGAACAGTTTGTCTGTACTGCTTTCGAACCTAAAAATCTAACTGTAAAAATCAATCATCAAATTTTGTGGAACAATTTAGTAGATTTAGGAATGTCTCTTAAGCGCCAAGGGTATATCTGTTCAAGGGTATATCTGTTACTTACAGTAACAGATATACTTAAGTCAAGGGTATATCTGTTACTTACAGTAGTCAACCAAGAGACTCCTGTTGATGTTATACAGATTTTTATTTCAACAAAATGCTGCTGCCTTAACTTTGCAAAGGCAGCTATACAAAGCCTCTATAGTCCCGTTAACAAACGTAAAGGCTGAGATATTTTAGTTTGTATAACATAGTAATTAATGACAGAAGGTAAAGACTTATGGAACATAATGTGGAGACAACTGCAATGTTAGCTTTTAACTAAGAATTTTGATACTTACCTATCCAAGTAAAATTGTGATTTTTTTTAAAATATATATATATATATATATATATATGTATGTGTGTGTGTGTGTGCAAAATTTTGATTTTTAAAAAAAAAATTTTATTTTAAATTCCCGAAAGTTGCGTATCCCTACGTATATGGTTTAATGCAGAAGTAGATAATTCTCCTTGAGAAACAGAAAAGAAAGCTTATATAATGAATGTTAAGAACATATTTACAGCAGATTTTAAAGTCTAATGACTCTTCCATCTTCCCATGTGTCAAAAAAGATTCTGTCATTTTTGATAGCATGCCAATTATTAAATTTAAAAATGTTTCTATGTACACTGATATTTTCTGTTCAGGAATAAATCTAATTTATACTATTTAACTTTTGTTTGTGTGGAAACTTAGCAGATAATTTCCTATTGAAATTAATTTATATAGTGCTCAAATATATTTTATGAATAAATTTACATTCATGATAGATACCAAAATATTTCAGTGTGTTTAATAAGTTTATATTGTAACTGTCTTCTGCATTCTCCAAAGTAATGCTCATATTTAATGCTATTATTTCTCAAATGTCTAATTATTTTTAAAGACAAATTTTCTTTTGGAGCATACATAAATCAAATGTATTTAAAGCCTGCAATAATCTTAATTTTAAAAAATAATTTTAATTTTATAAAGTTAAATTTTATCTCTGTGATTAGAAAGAAATTTTTCAATAATTAACAAATTATTTCATTATATACCTTATGTATAACACTCTCTTTATATTTAAAACAACTCTTCTCTATGTGAAAAAAAAAAAAAAAAAAATTTATTTTATTGTGGATGTTTGTTACGTAATATAATTAGCAACAGCTAACTTTCTTTGATAATTAGTATGAATAGAACATAAATACTAATAAATGTATATTTTTGCTTAAAATGTTGATCAGTTTTCCATTCATTGCTGAAGATAATATACTAGTGTTGGTACTTTGATTTCCTCCATTTCTATTTTATCTCTCTATAACTTACAATCTTCTCTTCGGTTTTTCTAAATTCATACCTGGAAAAATTCACCAGTCATAAAAATTTATTTAAGTATTTTCTCCCTTATTAAATTACATTGTAATCAAAATTCTTCAGTCATTCTAGTGTTAAGTTAAACTATTTCTTTTTTATATGCATGTTCTACAGCAGCGGTTCTCAGCCTGGGGGGCGTAGAGAAATTTCAGGGGAGGCGTGAGTTTAAAAAAAAGCAAAATAAGAAGTAAAACTAACTGTAATTTACTGTACTCAATTTTGCACTCAGAATGTAACCGTAACATATTTTCGACATACGAACACGAACACGGTAATTGTCGTACACGATAATTTTTGTAATTGCAAAAACACGATAATTGTCGTACGTCTGGACGTTGAAAGTGACCTGAGGTGTGCTTTGTCATAGTTACAACCCTATATTCAAAAACTTGTCAAGGACAAACAGTGCCAGCCCTCTCATTAATGTTGTGAAAGTGACTGGTATTACATGCCAACCTCACCTAGATCCTTGATTACCTCAAATATATTTGATCTCTATTTAATTCTTTAATTTCATATGTTCTAATAATAATATGTTCCAAATTAAGATATGAGTAGTAATATTAAATTTTGTGTATGAAATTATCTATTCTATATTTTCATTTAATAACCAGATTCAGTTTCAAATTCCGATTGTATTACTTGTATTGACCACATATGGTGGTGATGGTGGGAGGGGGGGCGTGACCTCACATCAGTGTTCAAAGGGGGGCACAGAGCCTGAAAGGTTGAGAACCCCTGTTCTACAGGATGATATCACTTTGTTATTTAAAATTAAATACCAGTATTCAGTGTTTTGCATGACGTGTATAATTTTTATTGATACATAGATAGCATGGCATGCAGTTTTTAAATGGTTTACTGATGTTATTTTTAATTAATTTTTTTAACTATTTTCATACATATTTAGTCTATATGTTCTATCCTTAGCCTTATTTTCTCCTTTGCCTTTTGTTATACTTATAATGTTTAGTCTTCATTTTTAATATATATTTCAGTGATAGAGAAAAATATTTAAGGTTACAGTGTACTCTATCAAATGTTTTTCAGCCATATTGAAATGGTAGAACCAATGAATTTTTTTTTATGTTTTGTTACTATTCAGGATAGATTTTTGTGCATGAAAGTGAAGCAGGCTACAATTATGTTTAACATAACAAGCTTGTGTTTGTAGATGAAATTTATATATTCCATTTATCTAAATAGCTATATACTTATTTTTGTTCTTATTTTCATATGTATGTATGTTTTAAAATTTATTTTAATTTGTTTGTTAGCTCGGATGGTGCATTTTCTCTAAAAATAAAAAATAAAATTACATTTGAAATTATATGCTTCCGATTCATTTTCGCTGTAGTAACTACTGTAAATTTAGGTAATAATTTATTTAATAAATCTGGTTAGTACTTATAAATAAAACATTTCTGATTCCAAAACATTCTACTAAAAAATCCAACCCATCACCAAGATGTGTTAATTTTTGCTGATTTCTAGTATTTTATCATAGTATAATGTTCAGATTTATTTTTTTTATTGTTATTACTTATAACCTATTCACAAATGCTGATATCTTTTGTTGTTATTTGCTGCTGCATGTATAAAATTTATTGATTCTTTGTATATCTTTCATCATGGCTTTATTTTTTGACAATGCACAGTTCCATGTTATCAAAATACAAACTAAGTAATGTTCTATCTTAACCTCACTGAGTTTAGGGCAATGTTGCTTGAGACATTTTATAGAGAAATCAAATTCTGTTCTTCAGAATTATCACTTAGCTATATAGTTTATTTAATATATATTTTGTAGACAAATTGACCAATCTGGTTTATTGTAAAGAGCACCGTCATTGTGCAATGCACCTGATATTTTTAGGCTTATTGTGATGAGCCCATACACCTTTAGACGAGTTAGAAATTTTATAGTAGTTTGCTCAAACAGCCTGGTTATATCGTTGCTTATTGTAATAAGCCGAGAGTAGTAAAGGCTTATTAAAAATGACAGATAAAGATTTAATAATGCCACTTTTTGTTCCTATCTGGTAAACATTACTTTCCTACTTAAGCATTTTCCTAATTTAATTTGGACAGTCTAAAAGGCCATGGTCTACTTTTGAGATATTAAACAGAAAAAAAATCTCCAACTGAAACCAATTTCAATTTCTTTCCACTAGTTTCAATCATTTTATCTGCTGCTGTATTCTGGACATCACATGCTTTTTGATGCTCTGTTACTATCTTTTTATTTTCTGTTTCAAGTGTCACAGTGATAACCGAAATTATTCTTCTCAGAGGTTGAGGCAACACTTTGACAAGTTATGGGAATCTTCTTAGAACATGAAAAGCACAATACAAAAGATGTTCCAATCAAATTGTATGAATACATATCTTGTTCCAAATTATCATCTTGATTTTCTGAATTGGTTACAGTTGGAGACTTTATTCTGTCCCAAAAGTAGACCATTGCTCTTTAGACTGTACAAATCTAATTAGGAAAATTCTTAGGGTTGAAAATAATGTTTACCAGATAGGAACAAAAGTGGGGTTATTAAAACTTGGTTTGCTAGATGTGACTTCCAGATTTCTAAATAAAATAGATTATCTAAATAAAAATTTTACGAAATCTGTTCTTTATTGTCAAGTCTTTACTGTAGTTATAATATATAGTTCCTCAAAACTTGATGATACACTCATCAAAATATCCGCACCTTACAGATAATTTGTAACTGATGACATTTTGAAGGAATCTTTTAAATATGTTAGTAGAATAATTAAAAATGCTGATTGTACCAAAATATGACAATGCTCAATTTGAGCACATTCAAAATGTTATGATTCTCAAAAGATGAAACATGATCATGCAATTATCCAAGATTATTACAAAATACAACTTCAGAACTGTTGTTAGAGGGATAAATAATTGATTTTTTGTAACATCACTTCAATCTAAAAGGAAGGGCCTAAAATTCATACAAAATAGAAATGAAAATTTTTATTATACATTAGGTAAAGATAACACAAGGCTTATCCATACTAATCCGTAGTCTGACATTTTGGGAATTATTAGACTGAAATTAGCTTCTCTACAAATTCAAAACAAAGATAAGGAAATATTTAAAAAATTCTTTGGCAATTTCAAATTTTAAAAAATTTTGCATTTATCTCCAATTTTTAGACATCCAGTTTTATTTTCACCATTAACTCTAGGCTTTCCTATTGTGTATTAACTGTTAATGTAGTAATGTAGAAGATAATCTTTTTCTAAAGTTCAGTGGATTACCTTGTTTTTTATGATGTATTGAAAATGTATTAAGAATGTATTGAAAATATCAAAAAACCTTTACGCATGTTGAAAAATCAGTTTTTTTAGACCAGAATTTTAGTCAAGGGGTATTAAAGAAGAGCAGAGCACTTTACTATACAAAGTCAGTTTTGTGAGAACACTGCAAGAATGTGTAACACACTGCTTACCTATGGCAATATTTTTGTGAAACATGGCATTATTTGAAACAGTTCCCTGTTTCACAAAAAATTTTTTAATTAAATAATCAACTAATACTAACTTATAATAAAATATCAATTAGTTATTAATTTCACAATGTTAAACAATTACAGTTATTAATTTCATAATGTTAAAAATACTAACCAACGAATCCTAGAACATTTTGATTGAGGAAAGGTGTAGTAAAATATCTTAATTTCTACCTCTAGGTATGACTGAAATAAATTTGACTCTTCTATTATTTGAATTACAAATTTATTGATTTTGATTGTCATAATACAATAAATATTTATATTTTATCAATATCACTAAGACCATAGATGTAAATTTCATTGAACAAATCATTAAAGTGTTAGAATTTAAGAACAAAACTTTGTGATATAGTAACATAATTAAAATAAGATATATATTAGGCTTTTGTTTAATAATTAGGTTTTCCAATTTTAACATTATAGCTATGTACCTTTAAGAATATAAGTAGCATAAATAGAAGTTTTCTCCTTTCCTTTTCTTCAAACCTAAAGTATACTCATTTAAAGGTCTGTGACATCAGACTTCTAGAAAAAAATGTCTTGTTATTAATGAATTAAATAATAGAATTACAAAATTAATCTCATGGAAAAGCAAGCTGTGTATATAATGTAAATTTTAAATGAAAAAATACTAATTTCTTTCTATACTTTTCAGTTTGATAAAACTCTTCTTTAAAACCACCTGTTGAAATTTATCTAAGGGAAAAATAGTGACAACATCCATATTTGTTAAGCAACTAGCAGTATTTTTCTGCTCAGTAATTAAGCTTCATCAGCCAACAGTAGATATGAGTCAGCTGAGCACAAACTGCCTGATAAATAATTATATAGTACTTGTGTTGTTGTTACTCATCCTCTAGTGTCTGATGGAGTCAGACAAGTTCCATAAGGTCGTTGAGCCTCAGAAAGTCGAGCACAAGAAGGGGATCAGAATAAATATCTTTCCTGGACAAGCTCAAACATCTTAAAATGTGCTCAACAGAGGCCTTGTGAATTTGACACTTGGTGCAGGTGACAAAGATCTTCCTGCCCTCAGAGAATGAGAGGCTCTTGATGTGACCACTGTCGTGTGAGAGCAGTCCAGGAGCCTCTGTCGCATTCAAGGGTTAAAGCCAAACCCGGCCTATTACCTTAGTACCAATGATGGTTGGGAGGCTCCTTCCACTTCACCATATTTTGTGATTTTGTCATGGAATATAATTCCAGGAAGGTAAGGGAGGAAGAGGTTAGATGACTACAACCTTCCTTTGCCTGTTTGTCTGCTAATTCATTGCCATAAAGGTCTACATGAGATAGAATCCACTGTAGATGGATATTATGGTGCTATGAAATTATTTTTAGCTTGTGTAAGACATAGACTGGTTTTGTCACCTACGAATATCCAATTACTTAGATGTTGAAGCGAGCTTCGGCTGTCGGATAAAATCCAGAGTTTACCGTAGTTCTTCTCAGCTAGGATGGCCTGGAGTCCTACATCAATTGCTATTAGTTCACTTCTGAAAACTGAACAGGAATCCAGGTTATGTTGATTGAGTAATTTTATTCAGGGAAGCCTCAATATAGATGCCGCTTCCTGCTTGGTGAGCAATGCATAGTACTTGTGTACCGAGCACAAATCTATATATACTATGATCTACATAGTATTGTGGATCGTAGTGTTATTGCTGATTAAGAATCTATAAAAATTATCAAAATGTGAAACTAAAAGGTATTAATATTAATGTTACATATCCTTTTGATAAAAATCTGAGATTTTTCTGTGAGTGAGATCATGTTTTATTTTGCTCATAATTCTTTTTTTTTTTATTTGTTTTTTTCTAACTCATTAACGTATTTTCTTACTATTATTCAAAACTTTTTTTAATGGATGTGTGGCTAGGAGAGTATTAAATCCTTTAAGGTATTTTAAAGGCCTGTTCAATTTTTCTTTAAAGGAAAAAAAATTATAAAACATTAATTCTGAATAAATATTAATTATACTTATAAATTTTTTCATACAACCAAAAAATAAAGCATCAGTACTCATTATATGAAATTGTTATGTAACTTGTTTATAAAAATTGTGGTCTAATAGGATTAGAGATTCTTTTGCATTTGTTATTTTATAGCAGTAACATAATCAATTCTGAAGTTTAATAATATATGTTCTAATCTATTGCAGGTTAATTTTAGCTGACAAAACATCTAGAAATTTATTTTGTTTTCTCATGTTAAATTTTTCCTTTGCATTTGTTGAGTTATTCTATGGGGTGTGGACAAATAGGTAAGTTTCTTTCTATAGCATTTCTCTTTTTGAATTGTCTATTTATTTTTAAGAAATGTGTCTCTTACTTACACTTTGTTGAAAAATTTATGAACAGATTATTTTCTATTACAGTTCTAATAATTAAGCACATGAAAAAAAGAACGGGATTCATTATTAATAATGTTGAATATTAAATAGTTCAAGAAATTCGTTGTAGGCACATTAAATATTGCATCATATAAGCATCACATATCTGTGCTCAGATGGCAAAATGTTATGAGTCACTTTTCTTAAAAAAATTGAGTTTTTCACATTACGGATTCCCATTTGCTGATATTTTCTTTTTACTGTAAGTAATAGCCAACAATTTTTCTGAAACATTGGTACCATGTTTGCTCATGTAAAACGAATTACTGATTTTCATGACATCTTGAATCTTAGAATTGTTGTCATTTAAATTTTTTTTAAAAGTGACTTAAGGCTTTAGGTTTAAGTGATGAAGGCTTTTTTTAAGCCGGTGACTACTACTGTGTTCATTATATAGCTTCATACTTCGTAATTTTTATTACTATACGTGTCATGTTAAAACAAGAAAACGTTAAATTTTCTTCTTGGTACACTGAAGGAAGATTTAGCAGGTATATTTATCAACATTTAATTTTTTTTAATCAAATTTTTTTTAAATCCCTAAAACTAGTTTTTATCTGATATTATTTTTATATTCAAAACATTCTTTAACAGGAGAGTTGCTAAAATTGCAGACCGTCTTACTATTCCACCCCTTTTTATACATAACATTATAAGATTTCATCAGTATTTGAAGTTAGATGACAGCATTCAGCAAAAATAGATAATTTCAAGAAAGAAAAAAGACATTACAGTTTGTAAAATTATCTATCAAATGTAATATGGAAAAATTTATTGAAAGATTCATCTAATTATTTAGCAAGTAATATAGACCTATTAAATTAAAAAGTTTATTAACTCTTTCTTGGCAAAAGATTTAAAAGAACTGTGAAACTGGCTTTAATTCTTGTAATATTAATGTAAATTACACTTGTCTGTTAGATTAAACCTTCAACAATCCATTCGATAAAGAATCATGCATTCAAAAGCAGCTAGTCCTAAAATGAGATTAATTTCTCTATTTTATCACAACAAAAGAGGTTTTCATGTTCTTATAGCTTCCTTTTGGTCTCATTACATCTATCCATTATTTAAATGTTATATGCAAATAAAAGCCACGTATTTTGTAATTTGTTAGGAATCAAAAATAATAAAGAAGATGGCAGTGACCTCTCTTTATTTTGTGATTCACAATCAGTCATTTCATCTCATTTATTGTGAAGGAAAGGCTGAGTCCATAGGTTATGTTAGACCATAATAGCAAAGTCAACTGAAAAAAAATTATTCAGCTCTTCTATAATTTATTGAAAAGGGAATTTTTACTCTTAATGCCCCTGAAGATGTTAGTATGTGAAAAAAAATTATAAAAATGAAATTGAAAGACTGATTATGTTATTCTATATAAATAGTACCATAAATTTCATTATTTTCTCTAATGCAATTTATAAAATCTGCTTATGTGTATATGTATACTATTTTCTAGACTTCAGTATACAATTTTCTACTTTTCATTAATGGAAATTGGACTTTTTTGCATTGATAACTATTTACATTTACAAAACAAAGAAGCTTATATCAGCTAAAGAAGAGATGAGAGACCATACTGTTACCCTCATGTTAAGTCAAAAAGATCTGAAAATCTCATCAAACCAAAATATATCATATATATTGTACATCTGCAATCTTGTAATTATTAATCAATTTTTTTATTGAATATACATTCATAATTAAAATTATAAGTTATTCAATACTTTAGTAATCATAGTATTAAAAATAAGATTAATAGAATATATAAAGCATTAGGAGTGCTATTAGAAATAATTACCAAGTTTGAAATATTGTTACCTGAGAAATGTTGAAATACGCTCTCTTTATAAAATTTAATTATCTTTCTTTGAAATTTTATGTAATCTTATTTATTTCCTTATTTTCCTTTTTCAGCTTGGGACTCATATCAGATTCTTTCCATATGTTCTTTGATTGTACTGCTTTATTGGCTGGTTTAGCTGCATCTGTGATAACAAAATGGAGAGCAAATGATAGATATCCATATGGGTAAGTATAGTCAGAGTATTTCTTCTGTGCTATACAATTACACATGTATGTATTTATGTAAACAATTCAATCATAGCCACCTCTTTTTTGGCAGTACCTTGTCTTAAAGACTTCATTCTTGTTTAGTTTGAATTAAAGTATCAAAATTTTGGAAATTAAAAACTCTTTTAATATTTAATAGTTTGGAGAAGATAAGTAACTGAATATTGTGGTGAGGTGATTGTAACGTTCATGTATGTAGCTAGATATTTTAATAGCATTAAAGTTAATACTTTGAATCAGTTTAATGCATACAGAAATATTTCTATTTCAGATATATGATCATTTCATTTAAGACTAGCAGAAACAGAAGCGTTTTTCAATAATTTTATCAAAACTTATAAAATTATAAGGTATTTGAAAAGAAAATTTTTAAAAGGCAAAATTAAATGGATATTTTTTTTCCCAATGTGGTAAGACTCTTTGGGCATTTACCCAAACTCACTGCAAATTTTGTGAGTTATATATTTTATGGGAGTATCCAATAAGCAAAACATTGCTACTTTCCATGAAACTATGTATTTTTGTTAAAAATGAACAAATTTAGAGTATGCATCTTAATTTTAAGGAAAATTTCTACTTGAATATTTTTTTAAAAACATTTTAAGGGAAATTAATATACCCTTGTAATGAATGTTTCTTCAATTTATTTAGTGCTTTAAGTATTTTACTATGCTTATTAAATTAAAGAGCTAAAAATGTGAAATTTCATATTTCGCTTATTCCTTTCAACAGCGTCATATTTCAAAAATTGGTGATTTTTAGTTATGCCTGTTTTCAGAATGCCATGAAAGAGTAGTATATCCCTGCAAGATCATCATATATCACCGCTCAATATTTAGCCGCTAGAGAGAAAAATTAATATTTATTTTTAATACATTTTATTCTTCTTTTAATCATTAAAATCACTCTTCTGAAAAGTCACCTTTTTTTTTTTTTACATATGACATTGTTGAAAGGAGTGAGCAATTTGTTCTACACATAAATGTTCTTGCCATGTAGTTGTGAAGTTCATTAATAATTTTGTTAAACTGTTATTTCATTCTCAAGTTCTCTTTATAAACAGATAATGGAAATTTTGAAAAAGTAATGGTGATAGAAAATAATTGTATTATGAAATGAGCTATGCAGTATAAGATTATAAAAATTACATCCACATGTTTTAAGAAATCCTTTTTTATTTCAAACTATTTTGTGCTGTGGTTGATTTAATAAGACTTAATCAGAACCTATTTGTGTGTATAGGATTCTTGATACTACTAATGAAGAAAAACTATCACTACCATAGGTATATCACTAATATGTGTGTGTGTGTATGTATATATATATATATACTCACACACACAGTGGTACCTCAACTTATGAGTTTAATTCGTTCCATGACTTAGCTCATAACTCAAAGTACTCATATCTCGAATCAATTTTCCCTATTGAAATGAATGGAAATGCCATTAATTAATTCCGGGCTCCCCCAAAACACCGCAATTTTTTTGTTACATGTTTTTAAATAAGAAAAATGTGCTTATAAACAACGAACATTGTATAAAATGCAATACAATAGAATGTACTGCAATAAATTTGTTTTATTAAGTGTAACGTACAAGATTTATCTTGGAGATCAGACTTGAAGATGCTGATGGAAGAGGAGGAGAAAGGTTGAACTGAAAAATTAAATCTTATTCATCAATTTTTGATCTTTTTGCCCCGCTTTCCTGACTTTCGCTTTTATTACCAGCTACTCTCTTAAAGTGAACAAGTGAGACGCGGAAGCAGGACGATTGTTGCATCGTTTACTGTGGCTGTAATGTCTAGATTCTTTTTTCTGAGAATCTGAAGAACTTTTTATCAGAATCCAATCTCTCGGTTTAAGACTGGATAGTAGTCTCATAATAATATTATACAATTGTATAATAATTATACATAAAGGTTGTAAATATTATATGCTTCTTGTGTTCTCATTTGATGAGCATGTAACATGGCATTTGCTGCTCAAACTAGCGGTGGGATATCTGAAACTTGCTCGTAACTCGAATTTTAGCTCATAACTCGAAGCAAAAAATCTACAGAGAGAATATTCGTATCTCAAAAAACTCATAAGTCGAGGTACCACTGTATATATATATATATATATATATATATATATATATATATATATATATATATATATATATGTGTGTGTGTGTGTGTGTGTGTGTGTGTGTTCGTGTTCATTTTTTATGGTAGATTCATATTGCCATGATCATAAATAGACTAAGGTAAAGGCAAATATGATCATTCTCATTCATTTCCTCTAATGTATTAAATAAATACAATAAATAAATTACTGGAATTTGTTATTGAATAGCAAAAGAATTTGGCAAGTTTATACATATCAACCTCTACTACAAATGGTATGATACTTCTTTGATACAAAATGTATCATTCTTCTGTGATAAACTGAAATTTGCATTAAAACATATTTAGCAAAATATCAGAAATTTATTAATGAAATTTTTCATTTTCTTTTAAGTTTATTAAATTTATAAAACTAGCTTGTTCAAATATATCCCCTTAAAAATAATCTCTTTTAAAATAACCTCTTGTATTAGCAAAGCAGTTTTGAATATACTGTTTATTTTCTTTTACATTAGATTTTTTTTACACTTTTTATTATTAGACTATAAAGCTTTTATATTTTTAAAATATCGTTTCATACATATTCTGAATCTTATCTTCATTTTTAATAAATATCATCTATTATTTTTATTATTCTATTGAACCATATTTTATAATTAATATGCTAAAATAACAAATTTACTGTTGAATAGAGGAATTCAAAACATAGTAGAAAAGGTAAGTAGTAATATTCATTATCCAAATTGGGTTCTTGTAATCATAAAATAATCAAAGTTATAACAACATCCCAGGAATCATATTTTTCATTCTGATATAGGTATGTGAGAGCTGAAGTCCTTGCTGGTTTTGTCAATGGTCTCTTCCTTTTATTTATTGCATTTTTTATCTTTTCTGAAGCTGTAGAAGTAAGTATTTATGATACAAACATTTTGTTCTTCCTTTAGTTTGTTGTTCCTCTTCCTTTCTTTTTTTTTTTCTCATTTTTTCACTTTTTGTTGCCAAAAAAAATAATAAATATATATATTATTTATATATTATATATACAGTGGAATCTCAATCTATCATTTTTCAAGGGACCAACTGAACTGAACGATAAATGCGGGAAAACGATAGATCCGGGAACTTAACAAAGCAATATGATCGTTGGGACTGGGTGAAAGAAACAACACATAAGGAAAAACGATGATTCGGAAAATGACCGATCGAGATTCCACTGTATATATATTATATATATATATATATATATATAAAATTTTTACTGTTATAGAATTTCCAAATTTTGTAATTTCCATAATCATCAGCATAAGAAAAATCATATCATTAGAATTTGTGCTCATTTGTTTACTTTAATTATACAGCTTCCTGGGTAAATTATCTTAAGTCATAAGTGTGAAAAATTTCAACTGCTTAACATAATCAAAAATTTTAATTAAAACAGTCTGTAAACAAAATAATTTACTTGTTCTGATACTTTAAAAATCTGATTTTGGTTTAAAATTTCAACTTCACATTAAAGTTCATTTATAGTGCCTTTTATGACATCTAATGAGTCTTATAAATCTATTTTGTTCAATTAATTATTTTTTTTAAGCATACATTAATTGTTTGAAACTAACTTTCTAATATACTTTCTGTTATATCTGTTTAATATACTTTCTACTTTTATATTGTACTAAGTATATAAAAATATGTATTAAGTATATAAAAATCCATCAAGAAAAACTCTTAGTCTGTTTAGTTATATTGTGTTAACTAACATGTGAATGAATTGGTTTTGTACTGTAGAAGTTATACTAACCTAATGTTGTTTATTCATTATTTTTTGCCTGATATTTTCTTGAATAAATAATTTTTGCCTATATTTCATGCTTTGTTATTGTTCAAATACTCAAAATTAATTGAAAAGGACTTGAAAACCCTTTTTATAATATGAAATCTATTTTATAACTTTGTTTCTTATAGCTTTCTTGTACCAATCTAATAATGTTTATTCTCTGAGGTTAGGAAGTGTTTAAAGAAGTTAATTAGTGTCATAACACAATATGATTTGGAATATCATAGGACATTACAAATGCAATTCAAGTAGATGATATGGCATTGAATCTGAAGCATTTAATTTCATGAAGGACTTTGGTCCACTGCTAAGTGAATAAAGCAAAATAAATTATTGAAAAAAAATTTGTTTAAGTTTTAGTTTCTACTGATTTATGTATACCTATGTGTATAAAAACGATGGAAACATTGTTCATGGTAAGCCTTTTATTGGTAAACTGTAGACCTTTCTAAAGCTTTCAAAGCAGTTGTAAATTCCCTCTTGGAATAAACTCCTGGGAATGATGCAGATAAGAATGGGATTTGTAACTACATTGAAATATACCAACTGTACCAAGGTTTTATTAAGAGAGGACATTTGAGCTGAATAATTTGCATTACTTTCAGTTGTACCACATGCCAGTGCTAACTAGGCACATTTTGCTGGATACATTGGTTAGTTATCTGCAGTAAACAATGGAACAGCTATTAGGAAAATAACATATATTTTTATGTATCTGGAACCAAATTTAATGCTTGATAGTCTAAACCTGACAATTAGTGTAGTGTACATTAACTGTCAGGTAGTGTACATTTTTTTCTGCTCATTGTGACCAGACTTAATACATCACCAGAAATGGAAAAATGGTGTAAACAATAGTTGGTGAACAATATCAATATTTAGCATCTCTCACAATTTTTATTTTCTTTATGGTATCTTGCACATTTTACTTTGATGTTTCTATTCAGGGATTTGCGAACTTCCATTCTGCCATAGCTATTGATATGTTAAGAGTTTTTCCAATGTAAAATGTAAACAATAGAAATAAACAAAATTAAAATTCAAGCATAGACTGCTAAATCACTATAACAAAAAACTTATCCTGCAAAGAAAACATTTTCAATAGAGGATAGCGCAGAAGCTTCATATCCCCATAATGAAAAAAAAAACAAATAAATAATCCAACAGAGATAGATAAAAATAATACTAAAATAGACAAAAAACAAACAGAAATCGAGCACTCTGGGCATCCACGCACCAATGGCAAGATTCTGTATAAGTGCCGGAACTGAACCATAAAACAACAGAGGTAACCGACAGGTCTCGTCATGAGGGAGCCTAACCATGTCAGTTACCTCAAGGGGAACTTTCTGAATAGGATGCAGGTAAGCCCAAAAGACATCCCAAGGCCCCGAGTCCCCCAAAGAAGCAATTAGTCAAGAAGAAAATGAAGAGACAAACACAACTTACAGTATGGGCTCAACGCACCTTACATGCAAGCATACAAAAATCCTAATGCAAAGTAAACTATGCGTACACACCCCAATTCCGTAAGTGACGGTTATGGCGAAACAGCAGCCAATTCTATCCTAAAGGTTACGTCATTGTAACATTACTATAGCTCCACCCCCCATTACAACTTAACCAAATGAAAACACAAATACTATTCTAAACATCTTTAAAAATTCCTGAGTCTAAATGCCATTTTTTTAAAACTTTTAAATTTCCAAAATTTTTAGGGAAATCGTTTTTTCTTAAGTTTTCCTCAAAAATGCTACATGCCTCCAAAAAATCCCCAGCGTTGTTACATATGTTTTTTATTCTGTAAAGTTGTGAGTAAAAAATATTATAATTTTATAGTTTAAGTTGCTATGGAAATTGGTAAACGTAATAACCTCAAAGTTAAAATCTAACCTTTTATCATAAATCCCTATTTTTATTTCCCTATTTTGAATTTTAATTTTTAAATCCAGATAAGTCGCACAAAGATTATTATCGTTAGTCCGGTTTAAAGTAAGTTCCTTATAACTGGAACTTACTTTAAACTCCGGTTACTTTAAACTCTGGAACTTACTTTAAACTAATTAGAAGCCTTAGTTTAAAGTAAGTTCCAGAGTTTTTCCAATGAAATACATATCACTGCACTATCTGTGCCTGTGTTTGCCTATTTTTCTTGTGGCAGGGAGAAAAAGGGTTATTATAGTCTTTAAGTGTTCAGTGCTATAGAGTCTTTAAAACAAGTTCTTGGGTTATAACTACTGTTTCATCTACTATTATGTAATTTTAGTTACTAGCCCTGTTGCAAGATGCGGATAAATTATTCCCTTTGAGGGTCACAGAGATCTGATTTTGTCAACAATTTTGAGACAAACAGATGTTTCACTTGAAGTTGTCTGCTCCCATTGAAGTATGCCCTTTAGTTACTTAACATTACAAGGAATGTCATTCATGTAGTTTGCATATGACACATTTTGTTTACTCGAGTTTCAGTTAGTGTTTCAATAACTTTAATAAACCTTTATGTGTGTATAGTTATTTTATCTAGCCATTGTATGATATTTAATGATTTGTATTTTTTTTTAAATTCACTGAAGTAATTAATTTTTCAGAGGGCCATAGAACCACCAGAAGTGAAACATGAGAGGCTTTTTGTTGTGTCTGTCCTAGGCTTTTTAGTAAACTTGATTGGAATATTTGCCTTTCAACATGGGCATGGGCATTCACATGGTGGTGGTAAGTTTATTGATAAAAATTCCATACTATATTTGAAAGACTTTTTTTACCTCATAGTCCAGAAATTTTTTAATTATTTGAATTTTTTAGTTCTAATTTCTTATACTTTTTTTCTTATTTTTTATATTTTTTGGTTATTATGAGAATATTATGTTTATAATATATATGGTCAGGGAGTGGACAAAATGATTTACATTCTCTAAAAATTAAAGATGCTCTTTGATAACATTGTTGGAACCTTCTTAAGTCATTTTGCATTTTAGCTGTCACAGCCTCCACTTTCATCCCTCATTCTCTATGTATTATAACTATTATTACTTTATAAAGGATTTAACCCTCCAACAGCCGTGTGGGTGACAGGTGTCAACCAGTGAACTTTGACGCGATTCAATTGAAGAACAATTAGATACTAACTAAAGTGAAAAGGGGACAAGAGGGAAGGCTCATTTGAAGGTAAAAGGAAAAGGGGAGCCTTCCGATGGCCACCATTAGGGAAGATGAAAGCAGGAGGGTGACATATCGCTCACTCCTTTCAACAACGTCATATCTCAAAAATTGGTGATTTTTAGTTATGCTTGTTTTCAGAATGCCCTGAAAGAGTAGTATATCCCTGCAAGATTGTTATATCTCGCCACTCAATATTTAGCCACTAGAGGGCAGAATTAAAATTTATTTTCAATACATTGCAATGTACTTTTCAACTTTCAAATCACTCTCCTGAAAAATCTTGTTTTTTGATAAATGATGTTGTTAAAATGTCACCCACGCGACTGTTGGAGGGTTAAAATAAGATAAATTATTTTATTAAAACTTTTAATTTTCATTAATGGAAATTATACTACTTGCAGCAGTTTAATGAAAATGTTTTTAATTCATTGTTTGTAAATTTATACTTATCTATTTTAAACATTTTAAGGTGATCATGGACATAATCATAGTCATGGTGGAAGTCATGGGCATAGTCATGAACACGGACACTCTCATGGCTACAGTAAGAATAATTTACTTTTTTGCAAAGAAGTTTGACAATATTTGAGAACATTAATAGATTTTTAAAATGTATCTTGAATACTTTTTTTTTATCATTATTATTCTTTTTCTGCAGATAAGGAGTGCAAGGATGAAGATCAAGTAAATGGTGGAAATAGCCAAATCATGCATGGTAACACATTTCTTTCAAATTTATTAAAAAAATATTGGTTTATGTGTTTGCTGGGCCTCCAAAAAAAAATTCCTTATCTCTTACGAAGGCTGATTAACTTTCTTAAAATTTTGCTCTTTAATTTCAGTAGTTCTGATGTTATTTCAGATACTGTTTTAAAACAGTTCATGCTAAGTGAAAAAACAAATGTATGTATTAAAATATGTCATTTGATTTTTGGCATTCTTTGAATTTGATTCCAACAGACATGTGCCTGCTACTATGAGCCTGCTATATTGCCTACTTGTTTGTAATGCAAAATGATAGTGTGAAACAGATTGATATATTCAAATGCAAAATAAGTATTTTTTAATAATAGTAAAATTAGAAATTATTTAAAATTAGAGAATAATAATCAACTGAACTTAATATACATTGTATTCCATGCCTTGTATTCATGTAAGCCTATTTTTGCATATTAAATATATTTTTTCCTAGTTTAAGAGAGCATTTGAAATGTTTGTTTCTCTTTTTTCATCTTTGTTGATTTGAATGGTAAAAATTATATATTAATCTATTGTAAGCATTTAGCATTTTAAATTTTCATAGTTTTTCATCCAGTACTTTTCTGTTTTCTTCTATTTTATTTTTGCATGATCCTGGCTTTATTTTTTTTATGTTTCATGTCCATTTTTTAATTGCCTGTATAAGTAGCAGTGTTCTTTTGTCAATGTCAGTAAATAGCATAAAAAAATAACTACAAAAATTATAGATTACAAATACTTTCATTCTAAGATTATATAAATAAACTGAAAACACTTTGTTTTTCCTACTTGTGTAATTGAGCTTTCAAACTTGAAAGCTTTATAAGAGAAGACTTTATAAGAGGCTTGCCTCTTATAATGTCAAAGCTTAGCTTGCCTATTTTAGTAATTGCACAAAGTCTTTAAAACTTACTAAAAGTGTTAACTCATAATCGATTTTTTAAAAAAATCATCAAAAATCATATTGGTAATTAAATCAATAAACAATATTTATCAAAACAAACTAGTTTTATTTCCTGCAAAATTAGAGTAAACTATGCCTTGTGTGCCTTAAAATTGTTCAAATGCATAAAATTCCTTCATTACTTTTCAGTTATTTTATTGTAGTATTTCTTTTGATTCTTTTACTCTCATCTAATTATTCTGTTTTACCTTTAGGTGTCTTTCTTCATATTCTTGCTGACACCTTAGGTAGTGTAGGTGTGATTGTATCTGCCATTCTAATGAACCAGTTTGGATGGATGATTGCTGATCCAATTTGTTCAATGTTTATTGCAACACTGATAGGCATCAGGTTTGTATTTAATTTTCATGCCATATTTTTATGAATTTTACATCCTATAAGCTATTGTCTGTTTTAAGTGTATTAATATTATGAGGAAAGATGCTTATGTTGACTTGAAATGTTAGATGATTGTTTGTTATTTAAGTTATTTGCATTTAAAAATTGTTTTAAGTAATTTGTAATTTATTCCCCAATTTTTTTTGCGAAGTCTTGCCATTGGAGACAAAAATATAAACAACAACAACAAAAATTGTAAATACTAGTTTTGTTACACAAACTTAAAATAAAACATAGAATTACACACATAATGCATACAAGTTATAATCTCCCCAGAGTGTCTTTGGATGTTTCCTTTGTTTGCTTTTCCATTAGCATGCATTTGAATGGGATATGAATTCCACTGCTTGTGTTGTGCTGGTATTAGGTTCTTTGATCTTTAAATCATAGAAATAAAAAAATTGATTTGTTCTTTAAAATGATTTGTGCTATCTTTTTCTTTTGTTTACTAAAAGTATTCATTGTTCTCTGACACTCACAATGCAATACTTTTACATTCATATTACCCTTCATACATCATTCATATATCATTCATATTACTCTAGCATTCGCAATTCAGTAGATACAAAAGCTACCTCAGTAGATATAGTTATCAGATATTTATCTGTTTTGGGAAAAGTTAAAAATTAAATTGTCAGTGAACCAATACACTGAAATTATGCCATTTTTTTTTTTCACTCTTAAGTTTAAATTATATTTTATTTGCTATGATTAAATTAATTTTTTTATTCTGCCATTTTGATTCTGAATATGGTAAAAATAAGAATAAATGAAAATTCTGTCAATTAAAGTTTATTATGGCATTAATGATTTTAAAGCAAATTATTCGCATAAACCAAAAAAGTGAATTTTGTATTCATGTTTTATGGATCCATACTGTGCATTTACTGTAAATTTCCATCTAAATGACAGGAAGACACAGCTTCTTAGTATACACAATAAAAAATAAAACAGTGGCAACTAGTTTCAAACTAATTAATAATGCTTTATCAACCAAGGAGCATTAGGTGTGATTATCTGTATGGACCATTCATTCATTTTTATGAATTGTCCATTTATTTTTATGGATATTGAAAAGCTGTTCCTGTTGTGTGTTTCCTAAAAGTTTCTTGTAAGTTCCATCTAAATGTCTTCTTTAAATTTCTTGGGATTTACCTCACCCTTTTAGCCGAACCACTTCCTTAAAGTGAAGACACATTGAGGTGTTAACTGTCAGTAGATTCACTTGTTATGTCAACAGTTACATTCATGATATTTCCCTATTTGTTGTTTATTTATAGAAGTTAATGAAAGACTTTATTTTAGGATTTTCTGTTCTATTCATAAAGGAAGGTTTTATTGTTTTCTATACAGTAAGTGGATTAAGAACATTACATAAAATTAAAACAACCAAATAAATTTAACATTCCATCATATAAACAGTTACTATATTTCTAAAGTGATAGCAATCATTTTATTTTTTAAAAAAATCAATGTATTCTATTAAATGGGGATTCTTAAATATGGCTCTCCCCCCCCCCCCAGTATAGTTCAAAAGAATTTTCAAATATGTGAGATAAAAGTTTTGTATTCCATAGAAATGACACCAGAACTGCTTCTTTTGTCCTAAAACTGCATAATGCATTGCTTATTTTCTTTTACAGTGTACTTCCATTGCTTAAAGATTCCACAAGTGTTCTTATGCAGAGGACGCCTAAAGCGCTTGATAATGTGCTTCCTGGGTGTTATCAAAGGGTACTTTATTCTATATTAACTTTTTATAAGTATATGTACATAAAGTGTATGTAAAATAACTTTGAAGTTATATATCATATTACTACCGAAAAAAGTATTATCTGAATCAAATATTAATAAGAGCTCTATCTTTTTATGCTCTGTATCACATTAGGGCAGATAATCTCTTTATCATTTTATGAAGAGTGCTTGTGACAAAATATTTCTATGTTCTTTGTTCTGAAGTCTTACTTTTATTATTTTAAAAATTCCTTAGTCGTGGTTGATGAAAATAATCTGCAAAATTAATCTTCATCTGCACTTTCTCAGTTTGTAAAATAGAGCCAAATAGCATATTTACACCACCAGAACAGGTAGATTTCTTTTATTATTATTTCTAATCTATATATATAAAACAGTTCCGTAACTGACGGACGAACTGACTGACTGACAGACAGATAACACACAGACCAAACCATTGGACCTAAAGGGCTGAAATTTTGCATGGTGATTCTTTTTTTAGTATAGGGGTGCACTAAGAAAAATTTTTGAAAAATTCTTCTTACAATTTTTTAAATTAAATTTTTAAGCTGTTTTTGTAACTTTTTTTAAGTTAGCATTTAAAATAATAATCTGGGGATTATAAAATTTATATCACGAGAAAGATCATAAAATTCTTTAAAATGAAATCTTTTTCAAATCTTTACCTCCATTTTCTGATTTTTTGGTGAATTTTTAGAGATTAATTTTTGCAATTTAATTTATTAAATGCTGATCACGTGGTTTCTTTTCTTTTTGTGATACTTTAAATTAATTTTGCGTGACGTGCATAACAACGAAATAAATTGACGAAAAAAATATTAAAATATGGTAAAAGATAAAATTTAACTACCAGACTAATTGAGATAGTTTTTACAGAATTTTATTCAAATTAGTATTAATTAATTGCATACGCTGACCGTTGTATTTAATTTGAATATTTTTTTCTACATTATTTTGTCTATAAAAATATCCATTATGATTTTTTTATAATTTTTTTTTTTTAACATTAATTGCATACATTGACCATTGTATTTAATTTGAATGTACTCCATAGCGAAGTACGGATATTCAGCTAGTACTGCTATAGAAATACTCTTTACCGTGACTGTATTACCCATTTTATAAATATTTCTAAACTACCATTATACTTTTATTTTTTGGGTAGCAAATAGTCATTTACACACCCATTATTTTAGTGAATGATTCATAATATTCATTTTTGGCTATTTATCTAAGAGTTACTAATAGGATAAAACTTCTTTAAGTTCATCTAGCATAGTCGATACATAGCACAATAAAATTTGGATATATGTCATGACAGGTGCTACATACAAGTAAAGTTACATAAAGATTTTTTTCTTTTGAAACAAATATTTCATTTTGTAAAGTGATGAATGGGTGTCTATTTATTGTTGAGTTATCAGTCATGCTTATATGTTACAAAAAATAATTTTTTGTAAAGAAAGGATGGTTGAGAGTGATACGGTCATCTTCTGCTATTCAAGGACTGAATGACTGAGACCTATACTTTTAGAAACCATTTCAAGCAGCTACAAACAACCATGCCTGTTGTGGGACACCGACTATTGGTTTCTAATACTTATGTCCTAGTCATTTAGCCAACATACAACTTTTTAAAAAGGATTAATGTTGATTAAATATATATTCCTAAATGAGAATATTACTTACAGCAGATAAGAGGGCATGAACTAGTATCATCAAGTATTTGATTTTTACCTACTGATATAAAAATAAGATTGCATACATTGAAATTTCTCTGTATTAAATGAGATTAACTGATATTAAAATATCTTCTGTTATATTCATTTATAGCTGTGAACCAGTTGCATGAATAAACTAGTAAATGATTCTATAAGCAGAATGTACTTAAGCTTTAATATGTTTTGGATTTTTTAGAGACATTTTTTTTCTGACATTTTTCAGCAATTATGATGGATTTTTACAAATTATCATTCTATTAACAGGTGATGCAGTTAGATGGTGTATATAGTGTTCAAGAGCCTCGTTTTTGGACATTATGTAGTAATGTTTATATAGGAACACTAAAATTAGAAGTCGCTCCAAAAGCTGATGCTAGGTACCTTTTAAGTCACACTCATAATATTTTTACTCAGGTAAATATTTATTATTATTCTTTTATATGGAAATAATTCCTAGTCTTGTCGTCTTAATTTTAAGAAAAAACTCCTTCAACCTATGTTATTGTTTAGAAAAAACTTTGCCATTATGCATGACTGATTTTTAAAAACTTTAGGTAGTGCATATGATAAACAAATTTTGAAACTATTTAAATTTATCCAAAGTTAAAAATGACCGTATGAAACTTTAAAAAGAATGAACTTTATATTTGCATTTAAATGACTTTAATTTTTCAACTGTTTTAAAAGATAAATTGTTTGTAAAAGATAGTATCTAATAAAATTTTAAGTAAAAAAAATTATGTAACATAGTCGGACTCTGCCAAGATTTTCAGCTTTTTTCAATTCTCAGATATACATAAGGGCTTTTAATTTCAGTTTGGATAGTTCCTGCTGTAATAAATCAGATTTTTGATGATTTTGTTGAAGGGCTGATTAATAGATCAAATTAAGGTATTCCATGCCTATGCTCATTTATAGCAGAAGCTAATGAAAACTGATCAGCTGTATGGTTTTTTATTAGTTAAAGCTGTAAGGAGAACAGGGTATGGTATAGCTATTAGTTGTTAGTCTATAGGGTCCATCATTTTGTTTAAAACATCTGTTTTACATAAAACAATATAATACAATTGAAATTTGATAATTTATTAAGTCTCAGAAGTACTATCATTATTATTCATGATTGGTTCTGCTGATATCAAGTGTTTCTCAGTGAATTTTATGTTATAGGGTCAATTTGTATTAAATTAATATCGTTAACTTTGATATCTATCTAAGAGGGTTTTCACCATCTTTAAAAATAAATAAAGATACTTATAAAATTTTGGTCCATAAAAATACTTGATTTTTTTTACCAAAAATATTAAAAATTAATGACTTTCAGCTATTGGAACCCTACATTTTCGGTTTGGTGCACTACGGTCAATTTTTACTACAGGAGGGCTAATTAGATTGGGACCTACTGCTAAAAGCCGATTCTGAATGGCTCGCTACATGTTTAAAAAAAGATCTCTATTTTTTGGATGGGGGAGGAGGAGGGAGGCTTATTACAGATGAACTAAGAAATATATTTTGATACAAAAATTTGTGATTAATCCCAACAAAACACATTGGGAAAGGGGCAATATTCCCTTGGCTAATGAGCTTGAACATCCCATGCCAGCCCCAGCGTATAAGGGTCCAAGAAAAAAACCTGTTTGACAATCAGCCCTTTGCTTTCTGTTTGTTCCCAGTATAAAGATACTATCTCGGAAATAACTGCAGAGTGCAGTATATTTTACCATTGAAAATCTATAAATAAGCTAGGCTGAATTTAAAAGATATTCAGTGGTTTATTCCAGAAATAATAAGATAAAACACTTATTTACATATAAATAAAATAACTGAATATAACTTGTTTAGTGATTAAAGACACACATAGCTTCAAGCTAACTGCTGCAGCCTTTTACTTTTGTACCTTACAACAAAGCAGCAACTGCACCTGTGGCTGCACACTAGCAACAGCACCCACAGCTGCTCCTGCCACACAGTATAAATAACAAGTCTGTTTTACATAAGCAGGGTGTCTTCTTCCTGAAAACACTTTAACAAAAAAATGCTAATGTAAAAGAGTGATGTATACAAGGGAAACAATCTGAATTAATCTAATCATTAATGACATCATGCAATACAATGACCGGTTAACTTAAAATAAGATTAAGAATAACAAAGAGAACAGTATAAAGAACATGAGTGAGGTCAAAGTGAACAATACGCACATGTATGAAGTTTCGATGTTTAGGAAATGAGTGTTATGTAAACGCTAAAGCTTATCACCGAAGTTCCAAAAGACGATAACTTAACATCGTAGTTATGGTAAGATTTGTAATAAAAAAATAATAGAAGTATGCTAGAGCAAAGGAAAATTAATGTGGACGCAGTTTTTGTTTGTAGTTAGTGTTGATATTTTAAAGAACTAATTAGTTAATTTGCAAATAAATACTTTTAATAGAACCACCCTGATAGAATCATTGTTAGCTCTAAAGTTCTGTTGATAGCCCTTTAACAGATTTGTGTTTCTGCCTTTTTTTTTCTTTCCCCCAAAATTTCCAGTAACACAAATATAGCCTTTGCAATGTTTAATAGTGTAGATAAAATAATAAATTTAATCAATAACATCTTGGTGGAAATTTAAATTCTGAATCTTTCCATTGGTTTTATTGAAATATCAGGTTGTTTCTCAATAATTTTGTGTTTTAGTGTCACATTTGCTTAATTTAAATGTTATTTACCTTACTACTTAAAACTTTTTATTTTGTGTGTTTCCTATAGCTTTTATTGGTGTTTTTACACTAAAGGAACTATATATTATGTGTATTGTTATCACATAAATCAAAATATTGAAAACCTCTAAATAACTGTCTTATTTATAATTCCATTAACAGAATGTTGTTTTTACTTCAGAGAGAAAGTTTTAAAATTGCTCTAAATCCCCTAAAAGTTCTTAAATTTTTGGACTAGAAAAAGAGTAGGAACATTGTTTTTTGTATTTCATATGTTCTTTACTGCCTTTATTAATATTTTCATGCAAAGCCAGTTATATCATGAGTATTATTTTCTCTTTTTCTGAAAATAGTACTCATGATATATTTGATTTTCCTTAAAATCAAATTTTAAGGAAAAACTAAAAAAATGTCCTATTTATTATTGTATCAACAAAAATATTTACTTTTTTTTCAGAAAGAAAAATTAAAAATAGATTGTTAAGTTTATTGTAAAAGTTTTTGAAAAGGTATCTAAAAGAATTGAATTTTTTATTAGAGATCTGAAGCATAATTAGTCAAAATAGGATAGTACCAAATTATTGACAAAAAGAGGTTGCTTTGGATAAAACAGCTCACATGACATTCCGTGTAGTTTAATGTAATATAATTACTAAATGAACTAAATTTAAATTTATGAAGTTGCACTTAATTGGCTTGTAATTTTCATCCAATTTTTTTTGCGCTTGTAAATTTTAAGCTGCTTTATTTTCAGACTGATTATTTTTCATTTTCTTATTAGGTGGGAGTTCGACAACTGTATGTACAGATTGACTATGCGTTAGTGTGAAGTTTTAGTGATGTTTTTTGTTATCTTTTACTTAATACTTTTTATATCTTTTCCTGGAAATTATTTTTACAGGATTTTGTACAGATAAATCTAAAATGACTTTTAGATTTTATGGTTATAAATATCGGCATAGCCTAGAATACCAGACTTAATAAAATGGCTGACCATAAAATTATTAAATTGAATTAATCCAGTGATGAGTTTGAACTAAATATTACAACCTTAATAATTACTGTCATAGTATTGTGAGAAAAGAATAATTTATTTTATCAGCATGTGAAAAGGTTTTTAAATTATACACAAGGACAAACAAAGAAAACTCTGTAAGATGAAATCTGTTGTAATTGGTTTGAACCAATTCTAAAGACATTATAAAGCTGCAATGTGCCAATCTTCTCTACTAGCAAAATAATTTACATAATTTTATACCAGCATAGAAGTGTTATCTCATATTTCTGTATGTGGCAGTTTTGTAATGATCATCATAATTGTCATGTTTGTTATATCAGAAAAAAAAACTGAATTAAAAGTAGTAAAGATAACTGACATTGATAATGATAAATTTAAGTGGTGACTTACTTTTATTCAGTAGAATTTGTTATTTAAGTGTCTGTTAACAATATTTAATACAAAAGTGTGTGATTAGGCAAAATATTATTTCCCGGTATTGATAAGTAAAGTATTCAAAATTCTATGTAGGTACTGATCTCAAAGAGTTTTGAAGTGATGTAATATATTTTTTAATGTTTTATATTCAATATGAGATTACAAAAATATTCATTTGTGTATTTTTCAAAGGAATTTCTTTATTCTTTTAGGGAGAGGATTATTTAAGTTGCATTTATTTATCATTATTTCTGTTTGCTTATTGTTTTTTTAGTTCATATTTTTTTTTCAAAGCATAATTACATATAAATAAATATGTAAGCCAAAGCTGCCATTTCATTATATCTTGTATTCTAGACTTGGAGAAGTTTTCTTATTTTGATGCTGTTGATGGTATGGATGTTTTAGGCACCATGGGTTTGCTAGTCTTAAAACTTGGCACATATTAGACATAGCACCTTGCTCAAAATATTACAGAAACAATATTTTCATTTGTGCTTGTTTCTATTAAGCTTTAAGGAATTGTTTATGCTACACACTCTTTGCTTTCAACTGTGTATAAAACATATTAACTCTTATATTACTCCATGACTATGAACGTTTTTATCTTTTTGTAAAAATTGTAAAAAATATTATACTGTTCAATTCATATTTTGTAAAACAATTTCCCATCATATGAGAGAGAAAAAAAAGTATGTATACAATTATCAAGAAGGCATGATGTAAGTAGTTAAGTTCTGGGAATATAATTATAACTGACTAAAATTCCTCATGCATAAAATGTTTTTCCACATCTAAATTAAGTTTAGAGAACTGCTATTAACATATCAAATGTCTACTAACGCTAGTTTATATATTTGCGCTGTTTGCTTTTCAAAAAAATACTTGATGCCCTTATTGGCCAAAAAAAATTACCCTAATGATTACTTCTATGTCTTATTTTAGTTATTAATTATAGTAATTGTATAACATATGTTTAAATTTAAAATGTATGTATCTTTTTCAAATGATTAAGATTTATATTTTATTAGTTTTACTGAGACCAATGATTCAGTTTCTAATTGAATAAAATTTTATTGGTTAAGAAACAGCATTTATATAAAATTAAAAGTATCACCTATGTAGAAGATGTATTAAAAATATTATCTTAAGCATTATGTTTGCTTATAGGATTAGACTTTTGTTCCCTTAAATGAGTATATTTTAAAGAAGATTCTGTGTGAATAAAAATGATGCAATTTATCAATACAAAAGTGTGTAAGTAATTTTTTACTTGATAGAGTTTGTGCTCTGGTATGTCTTGAATTTCATTCTAGGCATTCTCAAATAAAAATTTTCTAGAAGGTTTTTCATATAACAGAATTTATAGTGTTATTGAAAGTTCAATAAATTTATATTTGCAAATATTATTGATGATTTTGAATTAAAGCAGCATTAGTTTTGAGTTTCCACGTATTAGACCTAATTTTAAAATGGTTATATTATACATTATGACGTTCATGAAACTTGAGGGAAATGATAAATTAGTAAATAGCACACTATAAGTATAATTATGTAGTATTGTCCCATATTTTGTTATATTTTTCCTTTTTTTGTATCATTTGCTCTTTACTATTGTTTTTTGCCCATTTATGTTTAGCACTTTATTGATTTATTTATTGGTTTGTTCGAAAAGTTCCTAATTCTGATTCAAACTTTAATCAATGTCATTATCTCCATTTCTAGGTTTTTTATTCGTCCATTAAGACAATCACTTAGCACTTCACCTAAAACTTTCTGACCTGATGATAGATTATAACTATTAATTCAAAATTAGTTTACTAGTTGCCATATTTGATGTCTGCAGATTTTTAGTAACTGTTATTTATTTATTTATTTATTATACAGTATTAAATTCATTACTTAAATAAGATCAATAAGATTAAAATTTTAAAAAATGCATTTAGTTTACTGCAAAAAAATACATCGTTAGACACTAGCACTCTGTGAAATTATGTTATAATATTCATATGCATATGTGTGTGTACTGTTCAAACCAGCCAACCCTCTTTGCCTATCAGTAAATCTTTAAAGACAAAATAAACTTAAAGTTAGTTTTTAACTCTTTGAATTTAAGATTCCTTTTAAATAAATTTGGTTTCAAATAAATGTATTAGAAACAGAATATTCTCTAATGACCTTGTGATTAGATTCTTAATTCTTTTATAAGAAACTTTGAAAAATGCAACATAGGAACACACAGCTTTGTATAATCCACAACAAAAATAAAAGGGTGCCTATTAATTACATTTATGACTTGTCAATAATGACAATCACACCCAATGCTCTTCGGCTTGATAATGCATTATTCATTATTTCAAAACTAGTTGGCATCCCATTTATTTTTATTATATAAAGAGCTTTGTTTATCTGTGTGTTTTCCTTATGTTTGAGTTTTTAATTGAAATTGGTGCATCTCCCGTGAAATCTAGGGAGACTACAGAAATGGTTTGTAGCATTCTTATGACTTAATGTTCATTTATTCTCCATTTTTCTCCATTTCTCATTTCTAATTAAATTAATCTGAAAGTTTAATAATAGATGAATTACTCCTGGTGTTGAATGGTTATTTATATAATATTTATTTATGGGTTATATATGTGCTGATGATTCATTATATTATTGTTACCTTTAAGTGATTTTTAAGAGAATAAAAACTGAATTCTTCCTTAAATTACTACCCAGCTATATGGGCATATGGTATTTGTAGTTCGGTGCAGAATTTTATTCATTAGTATTGAGTCATTTGATGAAAGCACCATTCAGTATTAACTATTGTACGTATCTGGGAAAATATGATATTGTAGAACTGTCAGAAAGGTAGAAACAAGATCTTAAAGTGTGAGGGAATGTGCTCTTTATCAGGGCTAAACTTGGAACTGTAATAGTTTTCCTGCTTATTCTGTAAGCTGACATTTATATTTGCATTTTAAAAGCTGTCATTTTACTGTGTGCCATCACTTTATTTTGCTATTTTCTACAAATTGTAAGTGCTTCCATTAGATTAAAATTAAAGTTTAGTAATACATAATAAAGTACTAAAATAATTTGTTTTTATTCATGTTTTCTGTTCTTTTCTCATGTTCACTTTCAAAGGGCAACTGAATTTTACAGTGAAAAGTATACCACATGCAAGGATCCATATTTATATTATTTATTTTAGTCTAAAGCAGAAATTTTCAGCCAGTGGTGTACAAAAAATTGCTGATGGTATAAAATTAGCCTTGAATTCCTTCCTATTTAGTTTCAGGATTTATTTGTGTTTGTATGTCTCAATTTTTTTTAAATTTTGGTTTTAATGGTTCATATTTATGAAATAACCTGTTCAATAATGGTTTAAAAATAAACAATGTTAAGTGAATAAAAGAAACTATGAATGCAGAACTCTTTACTTGGTCTCCTTACTTGGATTTTAATATCCTTTTATTATTTGTTGAATTCTCTGTGCATATTCTATTTGCATATGGACTTAAAATTTCATGAAATTCTAATCAAATTAATTTCTTTAAGCAAATACGAAAGAATGCTGTGTTTTACATTCCTTCATAGTAATATACACATACTAAGTGTGTGTTACTTTATATACACACACTTAGATAAATTATTCAAAATATGTGGTCCAATTTCTTTATTTTCTTCAATATTTTCTGTGAAATCCTTTATGGTAAATGAACATCTTTATATGTACAATTTGTGAATTTTTTTTTAATGAAGTTGATGAAAAAATTGTGCATAAATTTTTCTCATAACTTTTTTTGAGTTGTAAGATTTTGTTTTGTTATAAATTTTGTACTTTGTCAATAATATTTTTATTTGAGTTATAATGTGTGATTGGATTTATCTCATGTTTTGTTTATTTTTGTGCAAATTATGCATATTTCAAGGTTTATGTTCTAAAGTATGAAAAAATTACATTGACGTATACTGTAAACTGAATTTAAGCTTTTATCCTTGACTTAAAAAAATTTCTTCAATTTTCTTTATATTGCTAATATTGAGATTTTTTTTTCTTTTGCTAAATATTTTTGATGTCATATCTTGTTCTTTTTCAATTTTTTAAAAATGGTTGTACATAAAAATTCAATTCTATTTTTTCAAAACCCAGTGCTATATCACTCTATTTCGTATTTTCAGTGTATAATTATGAGAACTGCAAAGTAAATTGGTTGTTAAGTTAAACATACCCCCAAATCATTTGTTGTAAAAGTGTCTGGAAGTTAAAGTAAATAAAATATTTAACTGCAATGTTTCATTGCAAAGATTTCAGTATACAATATAAGCATTAAGTGGGTTCATACTCTCCTAGAAACATAAGAAACCCAAAATTGTCAGAGTAAAGGAAATTGGTCTGAAAGAGAATAATAGTGAAAAAATCAATTTCCCCCAAAACCCTGAATTGCAAGGGAATTGTTCTATGGTTTCAGATAGTTTTGGTTTTAAGTTGCTGTAATTTTTTAATTCTAATTTTGATTGAATTGATTGATATTGCTTTCAAGAGAAAAATTAAAATCGCACATTATTAGAAATCATAATTTATTTAAACCCTCTCTAGTTTTCTTTTCAATTATCACAAATTTTGACTGTTATCTATACCAATAAAGGTAGATAAATTATCAAATCTACCATTATCCCTTTAAAAAGTACCAGTAAAGTTACATTTTCAAAAATAAAATGTTGTCTGTGGTTAATAATAAAATTTTCATTATATATTACTTGGATGTTCATGTATTTAGAGAAATTGTACCATACCATTTTTAACACATTCACAGCCACTGACGGGAATTTACATAATTATAAATTCTGTTTCTGATGGCCATTGATGTGAATTTATGTCATTTGTAAGGTTTATTTTGTTTGCCATTGAGTTGCATTTAACTGTTTTGAACATATTGTTCATTGAAAATAAATTGTCAGGCAATGGGAGAGAGAGGAAATTGAAATAATTTTATAATATTGAGTTTGCAATACAGATTATGCCCTACATAGTTCGTTGAAGATTGCAATTTGACATAAGTCTATAGCAACCATCTTTAGAATTTTTGTATTTTAACTAGCTTTTAGCAATAGGAAAGTGAAAAAATTATCAGCTTTGAATGTGTTAATAGTTTTTGTCAATGCAAACAACAACTATGTTTTCTTGTAGTGGTAAAAAATTCAATATTTATGATAGCTTAAAAAATGTTTTATAGTTTGATATTGGATTTACATAAAATTATTTTTTAAACATTACTTAAAACATGTGCAATTTTTTGAATTCCCTGTAACTGTTCAGGATTATCAAGAAAAATTATTAAGAAGTTATTAGGGAACCTCTTATAATTCCAGAAAGCAGATAAAGATTTTTAAAAAATTTGCTTACAGAACATTCGCTTTCAAATTTCATGCAGTTTTCAATCTTTCCATTTTCCTATTTAAAAAAAGAGTAATTAATTATTTATTAGGCTGATATGCTTCAAACTCTGAATGCATCATCATTTTACTCTGGGTTATTTGGAGTCATTAGTTCATGAAAATTTCTGAATTGTTCAAACATTTTTTTTTTTTTTTTTTTTGAAAAAAAAAGCATGGAACCAACTTTTTTTTCACCTTTTATGTGAATATATATTTTCAGTAAATGTATTGAATAGATTTTAGAAATTACATGCAACTGTTAAATGTCTAAAAATTTCACCATTTTAAAATATTCTCATCGTTTTTTACAAATTTTGTTTGGAATTCCATTAAAATACCAAGGAACAAATAAAATGGCTTTTTAATTCTGTATTATTGCTGTTCAGTAGGAGAATGTGTATTTTATATATTATCCCTCTCAACTCACATCTCTAAATTTAGAAAAAGTACTTTTTTTTTTTAATTATTCACTTTTACACTGATCACCAATGTAAATTTATCAGGTTAAATGTTGTGAAATCAAACATATTGCAACCCATGAAAGTAATTTTGAAATATGATTATTTATACTATAAATTTATAAAGCTGATGTTTTACAATAAACTATAATGAGGTTATGATCCTAATTCTCAAATATTTTTGACTAAACTTGGAAAATAAAACACATTTCAAATAATTTTTAAAAAGTCCTTTAGAACCCCTTATTTTTGATTTCTGAAAATGGTTAGAACCTTATTACAGAAAAATATTACTTTAGAATGTCTGATTTTCTGACAATCTTTTATAGACAGAATATGTGTATATAGAATTTTGAATTAAGACTTGTTAGACTATAAAGTCATCTTAGATGAAACACTTAACTGTTGCTTTGTAAATTTAATATATATGAATTTAATGTTATTTAATTAATATTATTGCTGGGAAATTTTTTAAAACCAGGTTAAGATATCATTGATGTCAATCCTCCACACTAGGTTGTTTTGTCATGATGACTATAAATGATAATTATATATGTGTGCATATGTAAAAGGGTCATATTACACATGTTATATGAATAGTAGTAATGGTAAATTTTACACTGAGAGTTAAATTCAAAAGTGTATTTCAACTTGTATATAGGTGACTTAACATAAATGTTTAAAGCTATTTATTGTTTTTTATCCAAATTTCTATTTTAAAACATATAAAATTTAATTAAATTAAATTATTTTAATATTTAAAGGTTGTTTTTCTTTTTAATATCATTGAACTGTGAAGTTTTAAGCCCAATTATGTGGGGGTGGGGGAAGAATCTGTTTTGGAATGAACCCTTATTAAAGTTAACTTTTTCAGAGCAGTCTCCATTATTTATATACTGTAAAATTTGTTTTCCACTTATTTCTTGTAGCTTTTTAATCATTTGCCTGATTCATACTGATTATTGTTGTAAGTTTGTAATAATTTCTCAGCCTTTGTGTTGAAAATGTGTCTGTTAAACCTTTGCTGAAAATCAGAATTTATTTCATTACAGTTTACATTTTAAATGAATATCTGCAGGTTTAACTTTAAAATCATTCTTTCAACTGAGAGGTTTCAGATAAAATAGTGCAATATCCTAAAATTTCTTAATTGAGTTCCTACTTATTAATTTGCAAATCTAAAATTAATGAGATCTGAAAGATTAAACATATTACACATATTTCTTTCTGTCTGAAGATCTGTTGTGTGTTGTTAACTTTGCATTGTATTATTTAGTGTCCAAAAACAATAAAAAACTATTTTCATAACTATCAGTTTCTTATACAGTGCCAATAAAATTTCTTAATATAATCACCTAGAATTTATTACAAATGTTATAAATTTCACTCACCATGTTAGAAAGGTATATATACTGATGACCTCATAAATAATGGATATTTAGAGATGAATTTTTTTGATATTTTATGCCTGTAAGAAATATCATATAAGGAATGCCTATCACAGCGAACTTTCTGTGAGTTAGATCTGCATATACTTTTGACCAAAGTTCCCTCTAATTTTTCTCTGAACTGAACAATGCAGAAATGCTCCTAAGTAAACAAATTTCAGATTAGCACAAGAATCATTTCACAGGATTAAGTATGAGCAATATATTAGGGTTATACATTATTTTTTAAATGTTAACTTATTTTCTTGAACATTTTCTCATCTTTTCTTTGCAGACATCAACTGCATTTATCTCTACAAAATTAGTAAAATACAATTTGATTCTCATAAGTTTGCTGAAATGATATATTTGTAATTTATTTTGATGTTTTGGTTCAGATGAATTTATTTAGCACTTCATCCGTACTCATAATCTGCTCCTGATACTTAAAAAGCTCCTATTGTATCATAAATACTTGTTACAAATTTCTAAATTTGTACATGTGAAATTTTAAGTGTCACTGAAGGTTTAAAATATGCATTTTAGTTTTTTCAGAGATTATAAGTTTTAATTATGGCAATTCTTATTGCTATTACTGGATAACATCTTATACAATATTTGTATAAAACCATGAATATATTTTTTTGCTATGAGTATCACATGACGTTCTCTCCATTTGAATTATTGCTTTCATTTGTGGTAGCATAAATATCAAACATTTTAAAGTCAATAAGTTAATCAGTACATTTGTTACGTAAGTAATCCTAATTTCAAACTATGTATCTGCAGTGTCAAGATTTCTTTATCTTTTTGATAATATTTCTTTCATTTATTCACCATAAAAAATATTTCTTCCACAATACTGGCTACAATATTTTTTCTTTTTTGTCTTGTTCGTATATTAGTGTCAAGTATCAGTTTCAAGTGACAAACTGATATAATTCAAGAATTTTGTTGTTGTTTCTTATGCCCCATGGTTGAAACAGTCCAGACCAGGCCCACAGATGGTTTGCTGGCCTAAAAATGTAGCCCCAGTTTTATGGCACCACAAGGGTCGGAATCTGACTTAGCCAGGTGCCACAACAATTTTGACAGAACACCCCAGAGGCAGCATCAAAATCTAAGGATACAATTTAGATCTCCATGAATGTTTTGCATGCATGTCTTATATGCTGTGATGACAGAACACCCCAGAAGCAGCATCAAAATCAAAGGATACAATTTAGATCTCCATAATGTTTTGCATGCTGTGAGCCAGCTTTCTGTGCAGGATAGGAAAAACACCTGTTTAACTTTATATAAATGTGTGCCTGTAAATGAGTCCCATGCTCTTCAGCTTTTGATCCTAAACTTGCCACTTGTTGCTTATGGATTCTGTTTGGAACTTTGCTTGTGTTTGTGTTAAAGTAAACATTCTTGCAATAAGAAAAAGATTGAGAAATTGGGGCATTTTTTGTAATTTTGTTTAGAATGAAATAAATGTTTAATGACCCTTATTCAAAAATAAAATGTCCATAATGATGTTGTAATACCAAAGAATTATTAGTCACAACTAATTAACTATATAATTAACAATGACTAATTGTGGATTTTGATGCTATAATTTGTTTTTGCATTCAAATCCTAAAAATTATCTGTCTTACCTAAATTTAAGTATAACTTAATCCTTATCAAAGATAACTCATGTTTCATCATAGTCCTCAATTGTCTTTTTTTATTAGAACCTAACTGTCAATGAGGTCAAGCATCTTTTCATACTCTTGACATGAAAGTTCCTCACATCAAAATTCATCTCCTGTCCCATCAATTTCATGAGAAATGCCACACTTTTCAAAGATTTATTCGCCATTTATTTAGAATATTGTATTATGCTTTTTTTACCATTGCACTTCATCTAGGCTTGACCATTGCAAAACTTATCACCACCTATTTATTAGTGTTTTTTTTTTTTCCAAATATCCATAGCACTCATGCAAGTGTTTCTAAATAGTTTACTTGTAGAGTTTATAGCTGCGAAAGTAGTGGTACCTGCTAGCTTTGTTTTCTGTCATTACATACTTAAAGATTTGCATGAATGGGAATGAAATAAGTATCATTCAAATAACAGTGTCAACTTTAGGAGCGTACAAATTTTCTCCCAGCCAAATGTGTTGAGATCTTGTACAGTAGCTTTTAGGGTTAACTTAAATCATGCAATCAAGAAATTTTTCTTTTGGGCCTTTTTAATAATACCAAGATTGTTTTTCATTGTCAACTAATGCTGAAACTACTGTAAGGCATTGTTTTTCATACTGAGACATTTTTCAGAAGTTTTTAATAGTTTCTTGAAAAGTTCTCAATAGTATTATCAGGCATATCGCAAACTTAGAAGTTTCTTCCATTTTGCTTATTGTTGGCAATTAATATTCATGTTTGCATTCAGGAATTAATGGAATTGTTACACTTTATCATCCCCATTCTTTGGTAATGGTAGGTAGCTTCTTTCTTTGGTGGCTTAGTTTTCTTTGGTAGCCTAGTCATTTATTTTTAACTTTTTTTTTTTTTTGTATAAAATTCTTTAATTTATATTCAGATTTACACAGTTTATTTAAATAATACATTAGAAAGTCCATATAAGTTACTCAGAGTTTTGCTTTTTTTCAACTTTGATGTCATGATACTGCTTGTTAACATTTGTACAGTATAAGCATTTGTCTAAATAAGTATGCTAAGCATATGTTTAATGCCTGTCTTCAGTGAAAAGTCACACTTTTTTTTTTTTTTTTAATATGGATCTGTTGATATAGTGTAGGGTCTAAAATGGGATTACAAGTTCAGTATCCTCTCTAAATGTTTAATATTTTACATCCATGAGGAAACTTGATGTATTTATTGACCTATGAAATTGAGAATAGAAACTGAAAAGGAAAAATTACTTTTTTACAAAAGCTGTCATATGATTTGTCAGTTTAATAACTATATATTTTAAATGCATTGGATCTGTGAAAATCTATCAATATTAGGGATGACTTTCCTTTGTTGTAAAACTTAGGGGTCCAGTTTTGAAGAAGGCCAATTTTTATCACATGCATAATGCATATAAGTTTTTATGACAAAATTTATGTATATATGCACACACATGCAACTAAAAAATATAATCTTTTGCTTGTCAGAATGAGTAATTTCCTTGTATGAACTCCTGACTGATAAATCAAATCATAATTTTGTGTTTGATATTAAATTTTTTTAAAATATTTTAATTTCTAGATAACATAAATGCAGCCTCAATACACAAATTTTTGAAAAAATATTTATTTTCTAATTATATATAAGATGTTTTATATATTTTTAATTACAAAATTCAATTAATTTATTTATATAACTACTCTTATTGTTTTGCTAGTGATATTGAAAAAAAAATTGAAATATGCAGTTGTTTTAAGTGAGGCATGTGTGATTAATTCATAATTATTTGAGAATATTTTTATCTCAGCTTATCACAAGAGTAGTAAATGCTTGAATAACTATCCATGAGATAACTAATTAGCTTCAAAATTTTTAAATTCTTCTTGAAAGGCATTTAAAATTGCTTAGTATTCTCATCTTAAGTAATCGTTAATATCTTAAGATGTGTAATATTTTTTTTAAATAATAATAATAATGGATTCCTGTGACCTCTGATAATATTCCAATTACATTTGTAAAGTTTTGTGTTTTAAGTGTTCATAGCTTAGTTTCATATTTGTGCTTTTTATCATTTTTGAAATAAATGCTTTATTTAGTATTTTTTTATATTTCATTTTATTTGGGTCCTATGGTACTCATTTCTTTCTTTAAAGGTTTGGATTATAGGGAATAAAAGTTATATGTGAATTGTATGTTATATTTCTCATTATAAAATTTATTTATGCTTTTATTGTAAATAATAAAAAAAAGTTTTTGGAATTTTGATTGTTAAAGAATTATTTGTTATTGAAGAAATATTTTCCTCCTCCAAAACACAGTTCTAGTAATCTCAGAATTTAATAAGTAACCTTCGTGAATTAACCTATTTTTTTAAAAGAGTTAAGATACTGGCCTTATTAAAATGCCAAGTTTTAATAAAAATCAACAAATATTTTATTGAAAAGAAACAAAAAGTAGTACACAAATAGTGGCTTATTCTGTTATAGATGATCAACTAAACATACAAGTTTTTCCAAGAAGTTTGATCTTCACAGCCATCAATCAAAGATTAACCAAAAAAGAGCATTTTTTCAATGATTATTACTTATTTCTTAAAACACTAATATTGTCTACTGCAGTATCATGCACAGATGGCATTGTACAACAAGTTAAACAAAAAAATTCAAACTGAGATAATTTATACACTGCAGAATTTTTCCACTGCTTTCTCAGCATCTGAAAAATTCTCCTGGACACTGACTTTTTCATACTAGTCCACTGTGTATGAATTAAAAGAGCAAAAATAGTAGTGAATACTCAAAGTCATCATGTCTGGTGCAGTTTAAAAAGTAGGTGCTGTGTAACCCCTTCTTCTATATGGTAATATAAAGAATAGGAGCTGATATGCTAAGCATTTATGAGGTGAAATAGTAGATGGTACATGAGAAGATATGGAATGATTATAATGGATCAAAAGTTCCTTATTTTCAAAACAAATGAAACCAAACATTTGTCCTCTGAATAATATGAAATGTAAGTATGCTTTCAGCAGTCATCAGTATCCTAAAAGATGGAAAGGCCTGAGAGGCATTGTCATACGTCATTGTGACAATAGGAGGCTATATTGACAAATGTGTTTGAAAACTGAATTCACAAAAGTGGGACATGATGAAATGCCCAAAATCAGTGGAATCAATGTACACCAGGTTTGGTTCCCTAGTATGGTTTAATTCACCAATTTTGATCACTTTTCATCTAATTATTTATCTGGTTCGTCCATAAACAAAAAATTTCAATATACAGTGGGTACCTCCCTTAACGGACACCTCTAATTAATGGACATTTTTACGAGTCCCAGTCTTTTTATATAGGACAATCCATGTTATTCCCTCTGGATAGTGGACAGGTATTTTTGAAAAACTTTCAATTATTTTGGTAAACATTTCAAAATTATTCTAACAAGCAAGCTAAAAATATATGCTTTGCAACATTCGTTGAATCTTTGCAATGAACAACACCTTATGTTTTAAGGGTGAAAAAGAGTGTGTAGTGGCAGGAAAATTTCAAAAGAGCGGCTCACTCTTTTGCAGTGTTGCAACATGCTGGCAGACTTCGAAACTCCAGTTGTTATTGGAAAACCTAAGAAGCCTAGATGTTTCAAGAACATTGATGTACGAAAATTTAGTGTTTCGTGTAAGTCAAATAAGAAAGCGTAGATGACCACTGAGATAAAGAGCAATTGGTTCGTGGAATAGACAACAAAATGGAAAAACAAAAGGAAAAAATCATTATGTTCATGGACATTGCTACTTCCCATCCTGATGATTTAAAGCTCAAAACTGATAATTTAGTTTTCTTGCCTCCTGACACCACTTTGATGCTAGAGCCACTTGATCAGAGAATTATCCGCAGCTTTAAAGTACAATACAGAAAGATGCTTCTCAGACATGTGCTTTCACAGATTATCTCCTGCAAATCCAGAGAAGAGTTGGCAAAATCGGTATCTGTTTTGGATTTCCTGAACTACGTCATCCCTTCAAAAGGTGGAACCTGGGTGCGTTCTAAAATGTTTTATGAAAGCGGGATTTTTGAGTACAAGCGAAATGGCAACTGACAGTACTACTGAACTTGCGGATCTAGAAGCCAATTTGGATTCAAATGGCAGCGTTGAAGAATATGTCAAGATCAACGATGGTTTATCCATTGAGGAAGAAAACCTGCATGTTTCCAATTTCATCCATCGGGACACCACTGAAACACTGGCCCTTTCTGAGGATGAAATGAGGAATTGCCAATGGAAGACTGCAAAATCAAAGATTATTCGGAAGCACTGAAATACAGTGAACAATTGAAACAGTTCTTTCTGAACAATGAAGATTCGGAGGGACTAGCAAAGCTAAATCCTGTGAAGATTCACCTCGAAAAACAGGTTTGCTGTGTAAAAAAGAGAAATCAAACTTTGTTAACAGATATTTTCAGTAGTAATTAAAATAATTTAGCTCCTATACATTGTATTTTGGGATTATTTAATGCAAAATAAAAGGATAAACCCAAAATTAAAAGTTACAGTAGTGAATAGTTATTATTTTATACCTAATTAATTTTTCCTTTTTAATTAAAATTGCATCCGTAATTTTCAATCAACTATCAAACAGAAGTGCAAACACTTTTTTATAAAAAGGTTGTCCTCCCCAATAGCGGGCACCTTCTAATAATGGACAAAACTTTTGGTCCCGTGACTGTCCGCTTTTCGGAGGTACCACTGTATAAAGAAAAAAAATTTCAATAAAATGACACTTGTTTCTGAAGATTTTGTATTGAAACTTAATTCCTATGGTATTTCCTATCCACTAATCTATTCACTTTCCTATTAGTGGTATTTCCTATCCACTAATTGCAACACAATTACACCTTGATCAGCCAGTCAGCCCTTTCATATCCAGGTATACCACAATAGGAGGGTGTCCACTGAATAGCAATTCTCTTACCTGTAAGTCAGCGGTACTCAAACCAAGGGCTGCATGCAGTCTACCAAGCTTTTATGTGAGGCCCAAAACACTCGCAGTCATTATCAGGCAAGTGATTTTGTAAACACGATTTTGAAAATTTATGCCTGAAAAATACAAAAATGTGCTACCTGCTACTCACGTTGTTCACAACATGTCTTTGTAAATCATCCAATTCCAAAATGAAATATGTGAAGAATGCATATAGAAATCGACTTGCTGATTCTCACCTTGATGATGTATTGAGAGTAACATACAGCAAGTATAAACCTGATTTGTCTAAAATTGTCAAAAGTTTGTCTCAAGAAAAAAAAATCACTCAATTTTAAATAAACATTTGAGTGCATTTTGGTTTTAAATTTTATTTTTTACATTATTATATTATGGGGTATTGTGTATTATGTTGTGGCCCACGTAATGTAGCAAACATGCATGTGGCTTGACAGAAAAAAAGGTTGAGTATGACTGCTATAAGTTGACAAATACTCACGATATCCCAGCAGTCTCAAACTCTCATGAGTAATTTCATAAAATGGACTTACTGCCCCGATAGCTGCCTTTGGGTCCAAAAAAATTACTGCATTCTGGAACTTTTGTAGTATACAAAATAATTGGTCAAGAACTATAAAAGTGGCTTCCAGTTCTCCATCAAATGCTGTAGAAATTTTGCCTACAGGGATGTACTAAAATGAAAACAATTTACAAAATATCTTTGCTCTTGTATGTGGGCAGTTGAGCATCTTTGAACTATCATTAATTTTGCAGAAACAAAAATCACAGATGTAAAGTGGAAACAATTTAAAAAGTATCATCACTCCTACATTTAGACAATTTGGCATTTTGGAATTATCAATAATTTTGCAAAAGCAAAAATCTTATTATGATATGATAATTCTGAGACAATTTTTTTTTTCCCTTTCCTAATGCCTAGGCACTTATTGTGAGATATTCGCCCTTACAACACCACAAATCTTGCTTTCTACTTTATTATGCAGCACCATTTATGTGAGCCAGCATTGTTACCTATGAGTGGACAACACAGTAACAACAGTTCATCTTTACATTTAATCTTAAATCATACACTTGCAAAAAAATTAGCAAGCTTTGCTGCTGAAATCCCATCTACATGGGAGATGGAGCATATGCACCTGTTTCAAAGAACAACAAAAACTTAACTTCACTGGAATGATGTATCATAATTAGTCATGACCAACTGCCTGGGTTAAAAAAAAAGTGATACAGTGCCACAAATTAACCACTGAAAAATTTGCAACCGTTTCTTTTTCCATTTTAAACTGATGCAAGTGTACTCTTAATCAGTTCAAAATGGTTGGAGAAAGTTTTGTTTGAAATACTGAAAGGACCCAAACTGTTGTTGTAAAGGAGATTGCTATAACTTGGGCTCTTGCACTAACTTTCACTGTATAGTTTTTTTTTTCAACGTGTCAAATTAATTTCTATTTGGTGGAAGAACTATACTAAAATTACTGTTGTTCCTAAAATTGAGCTTTCACATATAAAAGAGCAATATGTAAATTCAAAATTCTTTGCAAGTTAAATTTAATGTGTGTATTATTAATCACAGTGCCCACCATTACATCTGTTTGATTTACCCAGGCCTAATCCAAAAATTTTCCTGATTGACTTCTTCACTGTTTTCCCCCAAATAAACTGAATATGATAAAACAATTCTCACTCTACACTCTTTTAAGAAACAGACTTAATGGAGATTCAATAACCTGGGTATGTAAAGTTCATAAAAGATTCAGAACTCTGTATTTCTCACTCACGAAATTCGTTGCAACATACATCAATCTACATAAATCAATCCTTTTAATTGAAAAAGTATTGGTTGAATTTACATTAAAATTTAAATATACAAGCAAAACCTCAATCATCTCATTTTACAGCAAACTACAAAAATGTTATTTCATAAATATGAAATCAAAATGAATTTTCTAATATTTTTGTCATTGATTTTTTTCAGTATTGAAGATTAAAATAAAACTTCCATGTCTAGAAGTTTCTTAAATGATGTAAAATACTTGCATTTAAGCATCTGCATAATTTATTTAGACTTCATTGGCATCTTGGAGAAAACGTTTCCTCATACTGTGCAGATCAAAATAGAAATCAAGATACTAAAAACTGCATTCAAAAGAGGAAGAATTCTGACATAACAGGAACGTAATCAGAATCCTACACTTGTAAGACATTTTATAAATTGTTATAAATGCCTGCTGTTCATTTCACAAACCACATATTACAAGGTAATTATCTTACCAAGAAGGTTAATCAAAAACTATAAGATGCCTTAATTCTCCAGTTTACCTTACAATAACTGATGATTATTGGCAAAAAAAAATAAGTTTTAAAACTGTCCTTTTAATAATTACAGGATAAAAAAAAACTTTTTATGTACCATGATTTTAAATTTTCTGTTGAATCATATAAACTTGACAATTCTATGTATTAATAAATACTTAAAATTTTTTTTGATGAATTATCCTATCAACTTGAAAGAAAATGATCAAATGCATAATCAATCGTTTAGCTCAAGAATTGGAAGTTAACTTGTGTTTAACTTTTCGTTCCCGTCCCGGCCGATAGATGGCTGCACCATTCTACAAAACAAAATTAACTAAAAATGAATTCAATCCTGCTTAAAAATGGCTAAAAGTATTAAAATAATGCATTGTCATTGCATTTTGAGCTATTCTAAATGTTTCAAATGTCTAGGTAGTCGGGAAGTTAGTTAAAAATCGATTGCAAGATTTGTACTGGACAAACACACACACACACAAACAAACAAGCGAGTTAATAAAAACATGGTAAAAAAAGAAAACCTTTGTGGGTCAGGGACAGCTTGTCAAAAAAAAAATTTGTTGGGGCCCATCTCCCAACCAACCCTTTAGAGCCAAAAATAGGTTTAATTTTTTGAATAAAAAACTTTAATAAAAAGTTATAAATAAACTTAATAACAAATGTGATGTAAAAGTAAACAATAGCAAAAATAAGAAGTCTACAAAAAATTTTAAAATGAGATTTTTGAGCTTGTGTTTGTTTTTACTAGCTGTAAAATTCCTGCAACTCTGTGCCACAAAAAATATATTGGGGACTTTTAAGCAGATCAGGGATTTTTTCTTACTTGCAACATCAAGAAACAGAAAAAATATTGGAATTTTTAGAATGAGAACAAAAATTCAGAACTAAAAGGATTTTTGGTTCTTGATTTTATAAAATTATTAAATTTGTGGTCAATTTGAAATGATGAGACCAAATTTTTTTATTATCACTGCTGACTTCGCAAACCACTCCTAGGGTCCTCATAGACCAACTGTTAAGAACCAATGTTCTAAGAGATGCATAACCTTTTCTTTTCCGTGTAGCAAATTCCTTTCATCAATTTTCAGAAGTCAAGTTAGATCAATTCATTAAAATTAATATAGTGGTTTTTTTTTTTCGGTGTAACGATCTTTTATCCACAAGAGATTTATATATTTTGGTATTTGATTCACAAAATCCATTTAACTCCCTCTGCAAATGCAATGTTTGTGTTGGAAAGTTTTTGAAGGTGAAAATAAAAAAATTCAATCCTATATTCACACTATCTTGATGAATGATAATTAAACAGCTAAACACATACATAATGAAATTTTAAAAAAAATAGTGAACTTTAGATTAGAAGTGAATGTTCTCCAGTAGCTTAACTACTTTTTGCAAATGATTGACATTCCTCAGAATGATTTTTGCATTTTAATTATACTGATTTTTCTGGGTACTGTAAAAAATACAGGAGTTAAAGAGAGGTATGGACCAACTTCACAAAATGACTCTTCAAATGCAAGCAGAGCAATGTGATCTTAGTTAAGAATACATATGCCCTACACATAGTCACCTTCTTGGTTAAAGCAAGTATTCCAGTGCTTTACTACATTTTAGATACCCTGAGCAAAGAATGTCTGTGGCACAATCCCATTCGCTGAGACTTTTGATACTCTTGGAGATGTTTGGGTACCCAATGTACACAAACCTTGCTGTACTGCAATCATCCATAAAGAATGATGTTCACATTTCTCTTACCCACAGATGTTTCCACAATTGTGTAGGTGTTGATCTGGCAGTTTTCTCTCAGAAGCTTGTCCACAGCAGCAGTCAATTCCATAGTGATGGCTAAGTGTGCTTGACCAGGTCTCGGTATGTGCTCCATGTTCACACATCCTTTACATAATTCACTAAATCATCTGAACACTGTGGCAGGCACTCATTCCTGTAGACATTCTTCATACGACAATAAATTTTGTCTCCACTAACACCTGTGGTCAAAAATTGAATAACTGCTTACAAGGCTTGTTTGAACAAATCCCTGTCCTGATCATACACAGTCAATGTGTGCACAGGCACACAGAACTGTGGTACTTTCCAATGTTGTCAGCTGTATTTTGTGATATACCTCTCAATATACTAACACAAATACGAAGGTCTATTTATTTAACCACTGCCAATAATACAAAAGTCTCGCTTTCATTTGGTCCACCCTTATAGAATCAAGTAATTCTTGAAATAATGACATTTTTTTTAATATACTAGTTTATTTCAATCCAATAAACAAAATATATATATATATACACATATATATATATATATAAAACAGTTCCGAAACTGACTCGCTGACATACAACGCACAGACCAAACCGCTGGACCTAAAGGGCTGAAATTTTGCATGGCGATTCTTCTTATGGTTTAGGGGTGAACTAAGATTTTTGAAAAATTCTTCTTAGATTTTTTTAAATTAAATTTTTAAGCTGTTTTTGTAACTTTTTTAAAGTTTGCTTTTAAAATAATAATTTGATGGTTATAAAATTTATATCACGAGAAAGATCATAAAAATTCCTTTAAAATGAAATCTTTTTCGAACCTTTACCTCGATTTTCTGATTTTTGGTGAATTTTTAAAGATTAATTTTTAGAATTTAATTTATTAAATGCTGATCACGTGATTTCTTTTTCTGGTACTTTAAATAAATTTATCATCACGTGCATAACAACTAAATAGACAAAAAGAAATATTTTTTATTCTTTCTAATGCAGCAGACGATTGGATATTATCCAAAAAACATAAATATCCCTTACGATTTTTTTATAAATATATATATATATATATATATTTTACATCAATAGTTGCATTTATTATAAATATATATATTATTTTTTTTGGCATTAATTGCATGCATTGACCGTTGTATTTAGTTTGAATGTACTCCGTAGCGAAGTGCAGGTTTTCAGCTAGTATACAGAGGCTGTTCACACATTTTTTAGACGATTTTGGCAAGCGATAATAAAAAATTGTTTCCTGCAAAAGAAATAATTGCAATTGTACTATGTTTTTAAAAGTCAAAATTCTCGTCTGCAGCTTGAAAGTTTTGTTTTTATTCAAAATGGCGTTTTTAACAAAGCAGTGGTTCGAAGGCTACATTTATGCTCTTTTCGAAGAGAAATATGCATACTCCGTTATCCAAAAACGATGTGAGAGTCATGGCTTTGTGATATCTAAAGCGTCGATAGGTAATATCGTTAACAAGAAAGGAAAAAAAAACGTCAATTTGGAGCCTCAAGTGGGACAAAAATTCCAAACAAGTATCCAAGGAAAAAACGGACATCTTCGACTATTGCAAAGGTACGTTGTTTAATGTTAAAAGAAAATCCACCTAATCAAAGGACAGTTGCAAAATCATTAAAATGCTCGGTGTCCACTGTAAACAAAATGATAAACGTTGATTTAAATCTTAAGAAAGCGAAAAAAACGCAATGTGCATCGTCTTCTTCCAAATCATATCGCTGAACGCAGGACATGCTGCAGAATTCTATATGAGAAACACTTATCCAAAGAAAAACGGAAAACAATTGTCACAATAGATGAATCATGGGTGTATTTAAATGATTGCAACAAGAAAAGAGCCATTTATTATCATAAAAGGGGAGAAAAAAATTTAAGTACATGGTTCAAATTATCGAAAGAAAGTTTTTCTAAGGGATTCATGATTGTTGCTGGTTTTTCTTATAATGGCAAGTTAAAAATATAGATAGTGGAAAAAAATGTCAAGATTAACTCCAAATACTATCAGGAACATATTTTATCGCCAATTTTTCTGAATGAAATACCATCGCTTTACCCACAGTGCCATCAATCTGTGAGACTCCATCAGGACAAAGCTAGCAGTCACACATCAAAATCCACTGTAAATTTCCTAAAAGAAATGAAACAAAAAACTGGTATCAAGGCCATACCCTTCAGTGATATCCCTACTAAATCTCCCAATGCATCACCTATGGATTTTTGTGCTTAAAATCTGCATTATCCAAACATCGTCCCAAAACCCTTACAGGACTCTGGAAAGCTGTTCAGGAGGAATGGGATAGAATACCTCTTCTCACACTTCAAAAGGCATTATTATCCTGGAAACTGCGGTGTCGAAAGATAGTTCAGAATAAGGGATGTCAAATAGAACATTTAAAACACAAGAATTTTATGTAATTTAGTTTTGTGAATACAATATACATCGTCTAAAAAATGTGTGAACAGCCTCTGTATATATATGTTTTTTTTTTTTTTTTTTGGGGGGGGGGGGGGTGGTTATAAAAATTTTTATAAAATCAAATTTGGGCTGAAACTTGATTTTCTAAACCAAAGGCCATCTAATCAGACTAAGAAAACAGTACAGTGCCAGTCAGTCAATGCCAAAGTCCAACATTTGAACTGGACTTCCTTCTAGTGGAAAGGAAAAATTTCTAGATTTTTCCATAAGCCCTTATATTTTGTCTCTTTATAATGTTTAATGTATATAACACATCCCATTTTATGTTAAAAGATGGTATCTAATTTGAATCAGCATTAATAACCAAACTTTTTACTCTTTTCCTTGCCACCTAACCCGTTAGATACAATCTCAAAGAACTCAATGATACATTTTTTATATCTTTAAGATATATAAAGTATACTTTGAGTCAAAATGCTTCCTAGCCATCTTGAATTAAAAAAATAATATACTACATCTGAATAGCATGTATTTTCACAGAGTTTAGAATACCTTCATAACAGGTTAAAATAACATTATGAAAGAAGTACAGCTAGGGATGCGACATCGGTAACAAAACATCGATGTTTTGAAACATCGATATTCAATATTAAAACATCAATGCTAATAAAACATCGCCCAAAAACCATCGATGTTTTAGAACATCAATTTTCTAAAACTGGTTTAGTAACCTCTAACATTAATGTTAATTTGGTTAGTCGTTGGGGGGAATTCAATTTTACTCTGTGATTGGGCTGACACAAATGACAAAAACTTGATTCCTTTTGCCTTGGGCTACATTGATGACTCAAAATTCTCGTAAATATCACAATGTTTTGCCTTCAAGTGTCTATAAAAATTCGTGGTATTGCCAGAAGTTTTGAGGGACTTAAGGCAAATATTGCATTTCGCCAATTTGTCAGAGGTATTGCAAAAATATTTTCAAACAATACTTTTGGGAGGCATCTTACTAATAATATTAACGTTAACTTATATAAAACCAGAACAAAACAAAAACTTAGATGGCTGCTCTCGTGTATATACTATTTATAGAATAAAACCCCATGGAAGGTTCTGGAGTGTCAGGAACATTCCAAGCGCTCTGATTGGTTCATTGGTTGTTGATTGCCATTTGTTTGTTTGCTAAGGAATCGTTTCTCATTTTGTATTAGTCTTTTTCAGAATTCAGACTTGCATTTACTGAGTGGGAAAATTATGCTACGTGGTAAATTATTTTATTATGGTACTTTTTCATAAATAAAAAAACACATCGAGACAACGTAAAACATCGATGTTAAAAAACATCGGCTTCAATAAATCGATGTTTTGAAAACATCGACATCGATGTTGCATCCCTAAGTACAGCAATGATGAAAGGAAGGAGTTTCTACCAAGATACACAGACTTTTAAATTGGCTAGAGTTTTTTGGCTAAGGACACAACTATAAAAATATGCATATCTATTAACCTATCTCTTCTTGTAAGGAAACTGATGATATTCAATAAGATTCATGGTTTTATTTTTAAAAGGATTCTTCCCAGATTGCTGGAGTATAATTATTCAGCAACTTCATTTTTTTTAAATAAATAAGAATTTTTAAATCTATCTCTGAAACTGATTTCTATGTATTATCTTTGTTAAATTTAAAATAAAAGACAAAATTAATGCAAATGGATAGCAAACAATAACACAAATTCAATAGCAAAATCGTGCTTTATTCAATTATCAACAACGGCTATCTGCCATTCAAGCATATAGGAAAGGCTTTTTCACATATTTAAAGAAAACACTTCTGTACAATCTTTAATTTTCTTTCGTGGCAGAAAAGTTCTCTGCAAGACTGAATTTCAATAGTCCTTTGCTTGTAACCAAGGCTGCTGCAGTCTTTGGAAATACATCATTAAAATCAAATGATGCCACAGCCTTTATAATAGCACACTCTTTTATTTTTGTTTTTTGAATTTTATGTACATAAATAGACCACACAGTTGTGCATAGTTCAGTCTGTATAATGTCACCTCAACTTGCAGCATTTGTCAAAACATTGAAAAATAGCAAAAGGTTAAATGAAGGAAATTTAAAATTAGATAAGAACATTGTAATAAAATGCAGTTTTACACATTTTCATACAATTATATATTAACTAAATTAAGTTGCACAGATGTCTCTTGATAGTTAACAGTAATTTTAATAGTTGGAACAAAAATCTTTAATACTTAAAATCTTCTACCCTCTTTTCCATAGTTAATATTCAACACTAATGATGAGAGCTGTATATTTTCAAATCCTATGAATTTCTAAAATACAGTTTTATACAAAAATAATTTTGTTACAAAATTATTAAAACATCCAATTACAGTTTGCATTTTTTCCCTTTTTTTGGCTATCTTTTTAGATACATGTTAAAGCCCAATACAAAATCACAGTTATAAGAACTTGCAGCTTAAATTTCTCAAAAGGAATTTTTTTTTCAAGTGCTTGATAGCATTATGAAATTATGAATTCATTAATTTAAACATGTGTATGTCTATACATACATCATGAATATACTTACTTCATAAAATAGTAATAAAAGAAACAAAAGCCATAGATAACATATAAAGCATATCCAAACTGCAGTCAATTAAAGAAATAAATACACAGAATGTACTTGCAGCGTGATTATAAAAGAATACTACTTCTTTTCAAACACCTAATATATTGCACAACAGATAACCAATACATGCAGCAAAATATTGTTTCATATTGCAATTCATAAAATTTTTTTTAAAAAGATCTAATGGAACAGATTTTCTATTAATCTAGTGGATGAAAGTTGTTTTCATTAACGCGCACAAAGGGGAGCTCTATATATTTTTTTATTTTGCTATTTATCATTTTTTTGCACACTTGTTTACATAAACAAGAGTTTTTCTATGTATGTCTGCAGCACTATCATCAAGTTTGCTTAATCAAAAAAGATATCAAGAATTAAAGGCATCACAATCTGCAGTGATGACATACAAAATATTAATGCAAGCTGCAGTACATCTGACACCATAAATATGTTTCAAACTTATAAACTTACAAAAACCCTGCTTTAATGCAACAAAAGATGAGACACACTGAATATATTTTTATCATTGTAATCTATAAAATTATCATGACTTTTATTTTAAATTTAAAAATCAAATACTCTAAAAAAGATTTTTAATTTATTTATTTTTTTTTCTGGGGGGGGGGGGAGTAGAGAAATGGACAGAATGTCAAATGATTACATGAACTTACATATATTATTCAAGTCTAATGTATACACTTTTTAGTAATATTTACACATTCAAAAATTTATTTTTACAATAACTCTGCAATTCAGCATAGTCTTTGCACACCAAAATATAAATAGGTAAATGTTGCAGCTGTGCATAAGTATTAAAAACATCAAGATTTTAAACTGGAAAAGTAAAATCTGAAGTTTGAAAAATACCACCAAAAAATGAAAATGGAATTAATAATTTTTTTTCATCTTTTACAATGACACACATTTACAAACAGAATACAAAAATATTAATTTTAATTTATATATAAAATATTTATTTATACAACTTTAGTTTCAAAATATGCTTAATTTACGTAACAAATTCTACAAGGTAAAGTCAAGCACATAATATTCAGAAGAGAAAATGTTGAAGTTACATACCAAAGAATCTGCAAACAATAACCCATAAGAGAATGCAAACAAAAGATAATAAAATAGACTGAAAATTGTTACAAAAACGATTATCTTCCAATAACTACTCAATAGTCAAAGATTTTCATTCCAACCATATACATTCAAAACTAATAAAACAGAATATTAAGAATACAAGATCATGATCTTTAAAAAAAAAAAATGTACAGATAGGAATAAATGTTAATAATGCACAGGAAAAGCATAAGACAATAAGATAATTGCTGGTATATTCAGCTGCTTATTAGTATTATTATTCATCAGAATCAGATTCAGAGGAGCTAGAAGAATTTTCCGTCGGTGGGGGAACTCCAGGAAATGGTGCAAGACGAAGGGGACTTAAGTTTGCAAGAAGGTTACGACGAATGCCATTCTTTTTTATGATCTAGGGCAAAATTTAAAGGATGAGACTTAATATGCATGCTTCTTAAGATAATTCTATACATGCAAATAAGGATAAACTGATATTATAAGAATACACATTAACATCACTAAAAATTAATATACAATATATCTAAAAATGATAATCTAGAACATAAAATTTCATTCCACCTACACTTGAATATCTTTCACAGTGAGATAGAAAGATGTCTCTTGAAGCAAGAATAGTAGAATATTTTAAAATAGGACTGATGACAGCAATCATTAAAAAGGATAGTTTGCAGATAAATTTGTAACATGAAGTGGATTTATTCGGTATTAATATGACTGCAAGGTTCCCATTCCTCTTCTATAACAGATATTGGGTACTTTTTAAGGTCTTTTAAGTACTTAAAAAAATTTAAGGATTTACCTAAAGGTCTGTTTCTTAACATTATATATATATATATATATATATATATATATATATATATGTGTGTGTGTGTGTGTGTGTGTGTGTGTGTGTTTGCTGCGCAAAGGGTTTCAAGTCCAAAATCATACTTTTGAGAAAAACAGGATTGAAAACTAACAAGTTTGTGTTTTGTTTCACATATTCCGAATTTTCGCTGATGAATAAAAATACTTAGGAGTGGAATACTACTTAGCCTTCAATACCCTGCAGTAGCTCTTGATTTTTCAAACATGCCTGGTTTGATAAATCCTTTTAGCCCATTTTGGACTAAACACCCTTTACACAGCAAACACAGATATATATATATATATATATATATATATATATATATATATATATATATATAAGAAATGTACTATTAAATTCTCAATATATCACTTATTTAGTAATTCATGGTAATTAAATTTTGCAGATAACACATGATCACAGCCATGCAACATAAGTAGAAAAAAAAAAAGTCCAAATTGTTACTAAACAAACCAAACTTTTCTTTTTTTCAAAAGCCTTTTGAATTTCATTTTCCTTTTATCAGTCTACTTCTTGTGTGAATAACAAATTTATTTTTAAATGGAGAAAATTACCATTGCAGATTTTATCCAGGAAATTAGAGCAGATTTAAAAAATATATTCAGACTATTACATTGCAAATAGTGAGAACACAAAAACGTTTCAATTTCTTACTGATTAATTATAGTTGACAAGTTCAATTGTGTGAAATTCAGCTCATATATACAACTGCAGTTATTTTAATCTAAGTTTATATACTCTGATTTTTAGTCTACTGAGACATTTAATCATTTATTAAAATGATTAATGATGCCACAAATCTTAACATTTTTTTTTCATAGATTAAAATTTCATCATCTAACATATATAGAGAGCAAAATCGGCGGGAAAAAAAAATAAAGGAAAATGCTGAATATAATTTTAAGCATTCTAAAAATACTGATGAGTTACAAAACAGGAAAATATTATTAAAAATTAGGTGAAAAGAAATAATTAAAAAATGAAAAGATTAAATTTTCAAATTTTAATCAGATTTTTTAAATTAAAATTATCTTTTTCCAAAAGTACATATAGCAGCAAACTGAATAAATTTACAAAAAGGCATTTGTTTGAAAAGATTAAATTACTATTAGAAAGTAATATATACTGTTTAAATTATTTCTCTAAATTCCAAAATATGTATAAAGAAACATCTGCCTTTATTTAGCATTCCTGGAATAATTTCCTCAGAATACAAAGCAGAGGGATGTAGCAGGGATGCAGAACACAGCTGTAAGTGATAAGGCATATGTAATGTTGTCAAATAGTTGATAGAATATTCTCTTGTGGAGCTCAATAATGTCTATTCAAACCTAGCCCCATATGCTAAAAATTAGATACTATACAAGTTCTTAAGTTTCTTAAAAATCTTTTGATGAAATTCAAAAGGATTTATATTTTCTGTTCTAGTACAGGTCCTTAATTTTTTTTTTACTCACCCAAAAAAAAAATAAATAAATAAAATAATAATAATAATAATAATATTAATAAATAAATAAATAAATGTCCTTGAATTTTTACTCCAGAATTATGTTCAGACCAGGTACAAGCAAATTTTTCATCAAATAAAGCATTACAAACAAAAAAATTTAGCCAAGTAATAGTCTCAACCAAATACTTATACACAATAACTGATAAGCTGTGTAATTTGTTTCAATTCTGCAGACTTCATTATTGATAGTCAAAAAATTTGATAATTTGTAAATACTGTAACTTGGGGCTACTTGAACCCAAACCGAAAAAGTGTTTTAAATTACACCTAGGTCTCTTGTCAATAAAATATATGTATAAGTATAATTCACAATCTCTCCAAGAGATAGGACCATTAGCTAGGTCCTGAGGCACTTTACCACATTCCCGCTCTTCCCACCTTTCTTTAGTTCAGGTTATGTTGCTTTGTGATAAAAACACAAATTTTTGTGACCTTATAACTTCCACCTTCACTTCTTTACACATTGCAGTCCCAGATTAGGTAAGGATAAATTTACATTTCAAATACAGTCTTTAAGAATATAACAATAGCTTTAGATGGATAGAGAATCAAGTAACCCAGTAAAAATTATAAGTATTAACTAGTGTGCTGATAAACTAAAAATGGGGTTACTTGGACCCAAGCAAGAAAGTGGGTCCAATTAACCCCTAGTCACATTTTTGATTAGACATTCTCAAATTTCACTATAAAAATAATTAACATCATTACTTCATGTCGGGTTCCTTTTATTAAATGGTTAAACCGGTTCATGTGCATTTATTCGCAGATCTGATACAAAAATGCTCCGAAATTACAAGAGGAAAGTATGTGGATTATACAGCTGAAAAATTAGAGAATGTTAAAATTCTGTGAGGTCAGGAGAAATGTCTCAGCGATGCATCAACCCACTTTAAAATTAGTAGGTCCACTATGAAAAGGAGATTGAAGAATGGTTTATTGAACAAACCTGGACATCCAATCATATTTACTAATGGAGAAGAGTTGGCCTGTGCCAGACATTTAGACAAAATTTGTGATTTTGGATTTCCCATAGAGAAATGGACTTTTGATTTATTGTCAAGTCTTACCTTGAAATGCATGGAAGATCAGTGAAATCTTTTCAAAACAACCTTCGTGGGCAGGTTTGGGTAAAAATAGTTTTGAAGACGCATTTACTGTTAATCAGATTTGCAAATAAAATGGGGTTCGTTTTCTGTTTTAATGTAAAATAAATTTTTCATACATAAGACTATTTTTATTTCAAAATCTTAGGAGCAACTTCAGCCCATTACCTATTTGAATATGTAGGTTGGGTCCAAGTAACACCAATCAGGGGGTTACTTGAACCCAAATTTCAATAATTTATTAAATATATATATATATATATATATATATATATAAATAATTAAAATTTTGGTTTGAAAAAGACCTAAAATCCTGGGGAATCTTCAAATAAGTTGTCCAAATCAGGTTATCAGCACAAACATTTTTTTAAGGCTATCGTTGGGTAAGAAATGTACAAAAATCTTCACTTTTTGTGTCAAAGTAACCCCAATCTACTGCAATTTTAAAAAAAAATCAAGATATACAGAAGGTTGTTTGCACTTTATGAAAACAATTTTGATAGTTAAGTTGTATGTATAAATGCCGCATTTTGTGCGGCGATTTGCTTCTATCTGATAGCCATAGTTCTTGACAATAGATCTAGCTCGAATTTTCCATGAAAGTAAATTTTTCCTTTGTACTGTCATGTCAATTTTACCCCATTCCTCTTGGACCATTTTCCAAAGTTGGTTCAGTGTTCTTGAAAGCCATTTTCCTAAGGCTCGTTTTAATAAACCAAAAGCGCAAAAGTCCATTGGAGTCACGCATCAGGTGATTTTACAGGTATTTCATATGGGATACACTTTATTCCTGTGATTCTTTCTTTGCTAAATAAGCAGCAGTAAATTAGACGTGTGACTAGAGACTTTGTCCATATGAAGCTCAACATTATCAATGCCCTAAAACCATAAAAGGCCGGAATTTCTTCTTCTAAAATTTTCTGCTGATAGTAGAGTGAATTAATTTTGGCTTTACTTGAGACTTTTTCTATTCTTAACTTGCCGTTGTAACAAAATCCTGCAACTATCATAAATACCTTCGGTAATTTTTCTGTACACTGGTGAAGCCATTTCGTACAGTCATTCCCGTCAGTTGTGCAATAGAAAATTGATATATTTTTATCACAGTCACTTAAATACACCCATGCCTCATTGAGTGTTACCACAAATTTCCATTTTTCAGCAGCTAGGTGTTTTTCATATAATTTTCTACAATTTGTTTTTCCTTCAGCAATATGCTTTGGCAAAAGTAGATGAACTTCAGGTTTGAAGAACTTTTGTAACTTTAAATCTTTATGAATGTTTTTACTTACAGTGCCAGAAGACATTCCTAGTTTTGATGCAATAGATCTTTGAGTCAGCGGATTTTCTTTTCACATTCTTGATATTTACCTGCATTCGAACAGTCTTAGGATGAGGTTTCGCAGTCGTTTTCATTTTTACTTTCAGTTATATGCTTTTCTCCTTTCAAATTTAATATATTATAAATACCTTTTTTTGAAATGCCATATCTGCGATTATTACACCGCTTTATAATTTGTTGATATGAATATTTCTCCTCGGAAAGCACAGTTACGTAACCTTTGAGCCATCTATCAATTTTAGGAGCCATTTTCAAAATAAATCTTTTATTTTACATTCCAATCAAAAGAAAACAGTAGCAGAAGATTATTCTGAAATTGCCAACTTTTTATCTCAAAATGCAAACGACAAAAATAAATTACAAAATCCTTTCCATAAAGTACAAACGACCTTCTGTAAATTAAGTACAGTAAAGTTATATTGAACAAAAACAAAGGCTTAGGATATTAACATTAATAGTGATCTCCATTACCTGTTCACGGTCACGAAATTCCCGCAACTCATCTTCAGTGAGTGGTGCATAGTTTTCATCATCAGAAACTTCTTCCTTCCAGCCCATTTCGCGCAATAATCTACATCACATTCGTAAATTATTACAACACCAGATATTAATAACATACTGAATTAAAACAAAATTCTAAACAATATCAAAAATTAAATTTTTGACTTACCAAATTATATATCATCAAATACTAATAATTCATATTGAATTAGTTTGTCAAATACTGAGAACAGAAAAAAAATCTTACAGAGGAATCAAATACAGAGGAAGAAAAAAAATTTTACACTCTTTTGAGAGAAGAAAAAAAGTTTTCTCTTTAACACTAAAAAAGAAATGGTTTAAATACTTATTTATTTATTACAAATGCCCCAAAGATTGGCATGACACCATTTGTTCTCAGTAAAGGGTGAGACTGCTGGCCATTCATTTAAGGGGGCACCATATAGGTGGCCAGCATTACCCCCTACAAGCTGATACAATAATTTTGAACCGAGTCAAGTGACGAGACCGGAACACTTGACCTCGCACCTCCAGAGATAAATTTGAGAACTTGGAGGACATTGCAGCCATGACAGATTTAATGTGCACCACCCACCATTAGTGAACACAGCGGTGGATTTTGTCAGCAACTGGCATCGAAGCTGGAACCCTCAAATCACTGGCTTGACGCCTTAGGTTTAAACATTAAAAATTTAAATAAAAATTAAAAATAAGGAAATGTATCAATCAAATAAAAGTTTTAAAACCACATGAAATCATCATGAAAGTGTTTTGATTTTTTTATGAGTAGCAGGCATGAAACTGGTGACAAAATTGCTCATCAATATATAAATTTTTAATTCTTAGTATCATACAGGTCTAATGTTTTAACAAGTCGAGTTTCTAACACAAAACTCCCACTCTTCCTCCCACTCTTCAGATAAAAGGCAAGCTCTTCCAAACACATCGTGATACCATCATAATATTTATAAATGTGAAAAAATTTTAAAAACATGCATTCTGAACATGTGAAACAGGAAATAAAATAGACATAGCCAAAATTTTAAATGATATGAGAGGGTTAATACGTGAATTAAATTCTCCCAATTTGCAAAAGGTTAATATTGGTTAATATATTGTTTCTATGGCAGTGAAAAAGGAAGAAAAAAAAAAAACATGAAAAACGTTTAAAAAGTAGGAAAGTTTAGAGTGGTTCAAACATGTTCCATCCTACATGCTGGAAATATAGAAATCAAGTAATGAATGGGAAGAAAAGCTTCTCCACAAACTAATTCTACCAAAACAATCCTGGGCGGCTAAAGTCCTTGTAAAATAAAAAGGGAAAGGAGATAACTGGACTTCAGTAAGTTTGTTTGGGTATTTTTTCTTCTTTTAAAGCTAGCTCTAGTACATATTTACATCACATCCAAACAAAAAATTTGACTAGTGTTATGAATATGTTGTTGTTGTTGTTGCTTATGCCACTTGACCGACAGCAACATCAGATTAAGTCCCGAAGGCTATGGGCGATGAAGGTGCGGCTCCTGTTTAGAATTAGCACAAGGGTCAGAGTCTGATTTGGCTAAATGACCGGCCCCGAAATTTTGAAAGTGACGAAACCGGAACACTTGACCCTGCACCTCCAGAGGTAAATTTAAGAACTTGGAGGACATTGCAGCCACACCCTATTTTACGTGCCCCAGCCACCATTAGTGAACACAACGGTGGATTTGCAGCGAGTGAACCAGGGACAAAAGACTTGAGCATCGAACCAAGGACGTTCAGATCACTGGCCCGCTGCTCTTGCCAATTGGGCCACCATGCCCACGTGTTATGAATATAAATGCATAATGCACTCAAAATGGAAATACATACCTTTCTTCAGCCTCCAATGAACTTGACAATATACTACTTTCTTTATCTTCATCAGTAAAAGAAAGCTTTGAGATATTAAGACCATTGACATGTTCTTCAGTCGTACTGCTCTGCAGGGAGGCCTAATGTTATATAAAGACATTTAAAAATGGAGCAATTGGTCACAATGAAATTACAATTTCAGATATTTAATCTGTATTTCAGTTTATTGTGCCAACTCAAACAATCAGCAAAAAAGTTTAAAAGAATGAACAGTTAGCATTTATCAATGGTGAAAGATTGCCAGATTGGGGATAGGTTATCAAAATTTACAAATCTGTCAAACATTGGTTCAACAGAGATAGCAACAGGTATACAGTCAAACTTTTAAATATGTAAAAAACATACAGTACCAAAATCCTTCGAGTAATGTTACATTTATTGTCATGTAAACAAAAATTTGTTTGTTGTAAAATCATGAAACTATAAAATGTTTCAAATTGATTTTCTTTCGCTTCATCTATAATTTTGTTGCATTATGTTTTACCCAGCATTCTGATCAACTAAAAAATTTCATAAAAGAACTACACACAATTCTTAATTCAAGGAGTAAAGAGTAAAAATACACAAGCTGAAAATGTTAAATGGTCATTGACTATCTGAAAATGTAAAATCAATGATCTTTGTTTGATGAAGGAAAATTATGGTTAGAGAAAATTATTATTTTTTTAATCACAACATGCAAAAACTCTTGCTGTTTTCTTAACACAGACTATCTAATCCTGAATATAAATAAACAAATGGTGATCCATTCAAACCAATCATGCAAAGCTATTGAATTTTGTCCAAGTACTGCTATGGACACACCACATCATTTTACTGTCATTCAACTCAGAACTAATTTAAAAGGGTAATTTAACATCGTTTGCTTTTTGTGTGTACTACATAGACCATGTGTTTTTATCTTCTGGAATATTAAAAAGAAAACAAGGGGTGTATCCCCAAAAATGAGAGCAAGAGATCTTTAACTTAATTCTTACCCAGAAAATTTCTGGAAGAAAAATAAATTCAAGCAGTCTTAAAGACATGTCTCATAATCAGTTTTTAAGCATTAAGGGCCCCTGGTAGAGTCTGCAAATAGCTTAACTGGATTTTGGAAATTCAGCAAGTAGTACGGAGAGCTATCTGAATGGAAAACTACATACAGCTTTATTTTACGCATTACTGTTGGTAGATTGTAGCATATCATTTGATAACATGCTTAATCAATGCATAATGCACTGTGATAAAACTTTTGCTTTCTAAAGATTTATTTATAAATTAAATGCATAAATAAATCTTTGGAAAGCAAAAGTTTGTATCACAGTGTCATAATCAACACAACAGTTAATAAAGTTAACAATGAATTAACATGATGCAGGCAAAAAGAAAGAGTAGAAAACAAGTTGAGATTAATAAAAAAATAATAAAAAAGCTATCTTCAAACAAAATTTATCCATGAAAACATTCCAATTGAATCGGCAGTTTGAAGAAGGGAACGAATCCAAAAACTGTTTTTGTGGGAAATTTCTTTTTAAAAAAACTTTTTAAAAAACTGTCTTATTTATTATTTTTTCTACACTAAACTTTTAAATAAGTCTTTCCATTCACCCGCTATTCCAGTGCCCCGCTATTTACAGCTTACAAGGAGCATCTATATGTAAATAACAGTATGGCATCCCCCCCCCCCCCCAAACAAACAAAAAAATCATTTTTTTTTTTTTTTTGGCGCTTGTTCCCTTCTTCAAACTGCCAATTCAATTACTTTACAATACTTATTTTCAATTTTATAAATTGAAATCTAGGAAGATCTGCACTTCCCTCAACATATACACATTATATATCCCTTTTTTTTATCACCTCACCATATACTTTGAAAAAATTAAAATTACATTCTGAGCAACACAAATTAATAATACAAAAAGGTCCAGCTTCATTCAGTACAACCATGAAAATTTATTTTAAACTAGGATTCAATCCAAAATAGTTAAATAATATTTTTGATAAGTACCTGTAAGACAAATTTCACTTTCAACATCTTAAAAAAAAACTTATACAAGAGAATTCTACAAGAAATTAATGCTGTACCAAAGTTTCTACACACTTTGAAAATAATTCTCAGGCATTTTAAATAAAATTCAATGACCATTTTAAAAATAAGAAATCTTGTAGAATTTTTATTTTAATTTATGTCATAAATTAAAATATTATCTTTCATACATCTGGACAAAAAAAAATAAGAACAAGCATTTTATATTTTATTTTAAAATAAATGCTTAAAGAATCCAGACAACAAAATCTGGATCTAATGCTTTGATTTAAATCAATCACTCTTTACCTTCTTCATTGCAGACAACCATCAGAGTCTAATAATAAATCAAAAAATTTATATGAAGGAAGAAACCGTTTCTACAGTTACACTTAAACACTCTCTTGTGGCTAAGGGCTGAAACACTAATTGTGTGGAGTGGTTACATTAATACCAAAAGGAGGGGGGATCTTCACTTAAAACTTGATAGAAATTATCTAACAAATTTATCTGAGCATAATATGAGCATGTTTAAGCTGAGGTATTATGTTTAATGTGAGCAGATTAAGTAATCAGTTATGCAAGTTAGGTGCACATGCATTTTTGATAAAAAGTTTTTAAAAATTGGATTATTGGAGAAATAAACCCACAGTAAGGTGAAGACCAAGTGTAGTTTTTAAAATTAAAACACTTCTCTATCTAATTATGTATTTTTCCTCTGTTCAAATGCAAAAAGTAATTTGCCATTCAAGTTTCTAACACTCTTTAAATAAACTCCCCCGTTTGAATTTTTACATGATTAATAAAACCCTGACTTTTCACATTTTCCCGTGGAAATATAATGTATCTATCCATTATGTTTACAAGAAAACATAAGTATGTGTAACAAAACAGTTTTGACCTGCCTGATGCGACAATCAGATATAACCTACTTCTATAATTATGAGAAACTGACATCGTAAAAAAGTGAAAGCATAAATATGTGTAACAATGCATATAGAAAACTAGACATTTAGAAAACTGACAGCATATGTTAAAATTGAAAACCTACATCATCCTTATTGCTACAGTTGCTTCTATCTGCAAAATCTGTATCATTTTCTTCAAGGTCTTTCTTCTCATTACGCAGGGCTTTTAAAAACTCTGACTTATTTCCAGGTGCCTTTGGGTGTTTTACTAAAATCTCCATGGAATGAGTAGAGGGTGGGGGAGTAGTGGAGGACTTCTAAAATTAAATAACAAAAGATAAGATAACAGCCATTTTTTTAAACAAAACATTTTTTATTCATATTACTTGATAATGGGTTTTTGCATCATGAATTTATTTTCACATCCATAATTTTTACTCAAAGAATTTTTTGAGACATTTAAATAAATATATATATATATATATATATATACATACACACACACACACACAGTTGGCTCTCTGATTAACAACGCTCTACTTAACGACAATCTTTATTTAAAGATGATATTTCCCAGTCCCAGCCCCTCCGACATTATGGGAAATGTTATGTTTTCACAAATTCTGTTTAAGGACGATCTCTACTTAAGGACGATTTTTCACGGTCCCTTGAAAGTCGTTAAACAGAGAGCCAACTGTATATATATTTGTCATTTTGTTCTATTTCCTTTCTGTGTTTAATGAAAAACCTAGAGTGCTGTTTAATATTGGTTCCTTTCTTTCATTGAGAGAAAAAACAATATACAGACATTCACAGAATTTATATATCTTATATACCTTTGCTTATCTCTTGAACTTTTTGATGTGTATCATTGCTGATGTTTCGTTTATTTATTTATTTACTTTTAATTTATTTACTACTTGTTTGTATACTATGTTAATGTGCCCCAGCCAATGGAAATAATAATAATATATAAATTATTGAAAGATGGGAATGACCTAACAGTAACAAGAGTCAGTCATCTTTCAACTTTAATTGCTCCTAATTTTTGCTCAACATGGATTGCCTTTTGGCAACAGAGTGCATTCTTGATCTTAAATAACGTAATAGTGCCCTTTTTCTCTTTTTTTTCCCCTTTTTTAAAGGAGAAAAAAAAAATTATTTCAAATGTGATTTTTACCAATCTCAATTTTTGTTCAATATTTTTCTTGTGGTTTATACAAAAATTAATAAAAGTTTTTCATTTCTTGTATAAAATAATAACAATACTGTTTAATTTTATGATAAAATATTTATACATAAGAGAAAAAGTGATAATTAACTATAATTTAAGCATGCAGAGCAGCATTAAATTATAGCTTCAGTATTTCCCAAATTTTCTAGACTTTTTGAATGAATTTGAAATTTTCCCTCCCAAGTATACTTGATTTTGAAAATCCAAATTTATATCAAGTATTACAGGCTCTTTCTTCCTAAACCTGATTACAAGTTTTTAAACTAGGAACAAATTTTTGAGGAAAAAGATTTTTAAGAGAGATTTTACATACTTTCTCTTTCAAATGTACTTTCTATTCATAATAGTTACCATAGAAACATTTTTAGACATTATCATAAATTAAAATCACATAAATTATAGAATAAATATGCACAGCAAGGTTGCAAATCAAACCTACCCAATTAATACTATTGTGTAAAGTGTATTTTCAGTTTTTATGAGATCCTCAGATCCAGTGAGCCATCACACTGATTTCTGAGAGGCTCTTAACAACTTGCTTATTACTGAGAAAATTTTTATTTTACTGTTTTTCGGTCATATCAAGTATTTAACTTATGCTTGGTCAAATGCCAATTACTTGCCAAATAAGATATTTTAATGGGATGTATTATGGATTTTTTTTAAAATTTAAAAATAAAATAAAAGATTTTTAACACATTCTTTAATCTGAAAGCCAATTGACTGTTGGATAAAAACTAAATTTAGCAGCTTTAGATCAAAGTTATAGTTTCAAATAACCAAAGTATTTAATTTACAATCTTAAAAAGATGAAGTAAGGGCTCAGAGTACAGAAAATTTAAACAAAATCCTTACTTTATTGGTTATTTTAAGACCCTCTTTAATGGTCTTTTTGGTGAGGGCTGTGGTACTCTTGGCAGCAGGGGTGAGTGCCCTGCAACCTTTGGCAACTGAAGTGACGATGACAGTGTGCGGGATGGAGCTTGAAGAGGACTTCGTGAGAGACCCAGATGATGAGGATGCTAAAAAATATAGATAATAGGTTGTGCACATAGTTTTGTTCAATAAAATACTTTTGAAAAAAAAAAAACAAGATTTATACAACAGGTAAACATTATAAACATCCACAAAATGATTAATGAAGTCAAATTAATAATTGACAGATATGATGAAATTATTAAATTCATACTATGATTATTATAAATTCAAGTTCTTCCCACAATTTTCCTGGAGGACTGATAGAAATAGTTGTCATCACTAAGCAAATGAACTCAAAGTAATAATAATGCAAGCAAATGGTAAGCTTATGATATTAATGGTACAAATGATAAGTATGCAAAGAATATTTTATTTCAAGTATAATCTAAGAAAACATACACATACATGTTCAACATAAAAAACCTGGGTGTTTCTGATGAGTCACTTCAGTTACGAAGGAAAATTTACTTTTGCTTAGATCACTTAAAACTAAAATTACCATACTAATTGTGAACATTTTACCTAGCTAATGAAGTTAAAATGTTCACAATTTTGATGAAGATATCATTGCAATTTGTGTCCTTGCTAAAAATCTTTTTTTTACAATGAGTAGACTAACATCAAAAAGACATTTTGCATTTCCTTTTTAACGTAAAATTATGTTCCTCAATAACAGTCCTTTGGAGAGAGAAAAATTGTCCTGCTTCGCAAGTTATAATTTTGGCACTGCACCAAACCCAGTAGCAGTAAACAGTTAAACAGAAAAGTACCAAAATGAGTTTTAAAAAAAAGGGGGAAGGGAAGCAAATGATAAGTAATCCTACGTTAATAACCAGCAGTAGTTTTGTCAGAGAGAGACTACCTGAAATATTTTTTTTCAGTTACACAAATGAGCAACCTAAAATTGTGTGGTGTTAAGTCCAATGTTCTGGTGAAAGATAATGGATGATTTATTATGACACCCGTTAAAGAAAGTTCAAGCTTCATGAAGATAATTGTTTCAAACAATATCACCGTATAAAACAATAATATAAAATTGATGAATTATGTCAAAAAATTTATGGATAAATGATGAATTCTAATGTTTAGTTTTTTCAGCTAAAAATGAATAAATTTTTTATAAAATTATGTTTATAATTATAAAATTGCTGGAAAGATATGATATTCCCTGATTACAAGGGGTTAAGAGACAGTAATACATTTTGAAAGAACTTGAAATCAGCTTCATCACATCAAATGAAGTACTTTTAAATCCACTAATCATGAGATATGAGAGAATATGGATATTTTAAGTCATATTTCATTTAAGAGTGATAAAAAATTTCAGTCAATATGAGAACAAAAAATACACTAACCTCAAAAAACTCTGAAAAATCCTATAAAGTCATAATGAGTCAAAATACAAACCCACATGTACACACATATGTATTTGTATATGAGTGCATGTGCTTATAAATTTTTATATGCAGAAAAAAAGACGGCACTAAAAAAAAACCACTTAAAGTCAAAGTGGCCTCATATTCATTCAAATTTACAGAGGCAATGAATTTTTTTTCTTTATATATTTTTTTTTTTCTGTAAATACATTTTGTGACGACAGACTAAATATTTTACAACAATTTTAGCAAGATTGATATTTTCAATTGAAAATTATCCATCAAACCCACTTGGAGTTTTCCTCGTGAATCATTTTAAAAATATTTAACACATTATACAGGGTACACTTACCTGGACTTTTTCTAGAACTCTCAGAAGAATTATCATTTTTGACAGGTTTTTTCACAAGCTGGATCTTTTTCCCAATGCTAGAATTATGAATCTTCATACTCCTTGGCTTTTCTAAATAAAGACGTTTATGGAATATAAATCAACTTTTTCACCATAACTTTGACAAGAACATACACATCAGTATATAAATTCAAGAACGTTTTAAAAGACTTTATTATAGTAATGTTGATCAAATAATTAAGAAATATGAATTCTTTTTATATTTCACTAGCTGAAAACCCGCACTTCGCTAGGGAGTACATTCAAATTAAATACAACGGTCAATGTATGCAAATAATGCCAAAAAAATAATTATATATTTATAATAAATATGACGATCAATGTATACAATTGATGTAAAATAAATAAATATATATATTTATTTATTTATAAAAAAAATGATAAGGGATATTTATTTTTTTTTTGGATAATATCCAACTGTCTGCTGCATTAGAAAGAAGAAGAAAATTTTTTTTTGTCTATTTCATTGTTACGTGACGATAAATTTATTTAAAGTACCAGAAAAAGAAATCACGTGATCAGCATTTAATAAATTAAATTCTAAAAATTAATCTTTAAAAATTCACCAAAAATCAGAAAATGGAGGTAAAGATTTGAAAAAGATTTCATTTTAAAGGAAGTTTTATGATCTTTCTCGTGATATAAATTTTAAAACCCTCAAATTATTATCTTAAATGCAAACTTAATAAAAGTTACAAAAACAGCTTAAATATTTAATTTTAAAAAATCTAAGAAGAATTTTTCAAAAATCTTTTTTAGTGCACCCCTACACCATAAGAAAAATCGCCATGCAAAATTTCAGCCCTTTAGGTCCAGCGGTTTGGTCTGTGCATTGTATGTTAGTCAGTCAGTCAGTTACGGAACTGTTTTATATATAGAGATCATTAATATTTTCAGTTAATGTAGAAAAATCTCCAGCTTCGAACAATAGTATGTATATCAGGGAGTAAATGATTTTAATCAAATAATTTTAATCAGTGATTAAAATTGAATGATTTTTTTTACATCGATTTTTTAAATCATCGAAAAAAATTATTTCATGCATAGCTTTGAACATTTCCTGTATATTTTCGAGTATTAAATTAAATCTGTTTTAATATGTTTCTGAGGATAAGTCAGACAACTAATCATAAGTACTCTTGGAGACTAATTATGAAGTGGAATGTTTAACAATAAATGAAAAAGTCCAAGCTTTAAACTCTATTAAAAAAAAGTATGGACATACCTCCTTATTAAACATTTTGCTAAAATTAATTGTGCTCTCTCCTCCTTTTAGAGGAACTTAATTTGATAAAAAAAGCTTTAAAATCATTAAATACCTTAAAGTGGTGGGAAATCAATAGTAATCCTGAAGAACTGTATGCATCGGAAAAAGTTTCATACAATACAGATGTTATGTACTGCAAAAGGAACAACTGCTGGGATAGAGAGGATGTTTCCCACTTTTGCACTCATAGAGAGCAAATTGCAAAACCAATTACGTGTAGAAAAAGCAGCTAAATTAGTGATGTTTAAATCTTTAGATAAAAACTAAGTTTAAAATATTTTGATAGTTGTAGATGACGAAATAGTTGTAGATGACGAAATTTCTTTTTTGAATTTTAGTTTCAAACCATTTTGTTATTGGATGTTTTTCTTGTATTTCATGTTTATTTTTAAATTGTTAAAAATTATTTTATTGACAATGATCAGCAATGTTTGAATTTGAAAATGTTTCCTTCCTGGATTAGTTATAAAGAAGTATAGTATATAATTTTAAATCTATGGTATATATAATAGTTTATAATCACATAAAATTGAAATATAAAAAAAAACAAGATTAAAATTTAAAAAATCTTATTTAAATTTCAAAAAATCTGATTTTTTTATTTAAAAAAAAAATCATGATTTTTATACACCCTGATGTATATATATTAAATCTTACAATTGTTCAAACTAATTTTATCAACTATTTTCATAATTACAAAGCAAATTTATAGTCATAAACATCAAACTCTTATGTTTCATTCATTACCTAGTCTTAGAACTAGGAGAACTTATGCTCTCCTAGTCTCAGTAAAGTTAAATATTAAAATTTCTTGATCTGGTCAAAACCTTTTTTAAAATAGTAAGGTTACAGTTATCAACATAATAGAAGATTTATACTATATTAATATAAACCCTAGCTATAATGGTAACTATTAATAGCTGATAAACGTTTAATCAGTATAACCTCTTTCACACATACACAGAAAAAAGAAAGTGCAAAGAGCTGCAAAATTATAATTATGATTTAAATAAATTCTGAGAGGGATGTATTACCTACAAAATGAAAACTGATACAAATATTTGAATGTTGATCTACTAAAAGTAAAATATTTCTTTTCTTTTAAATAGTTTACCCTACTAAAACATTGTATTTGGTAAATCTGACTAAAAGGCAATTTGAAAGGATGAAAACAAATCTGAGACATGAAAAGGTATGCTTACACAGATGATATATATGTGTGTGTGCGTGTGAATATATAAAACATCAGAATGAGCCAGAATCCATTTAGAAGCCTTTTATCTTTAGCAATATTCTGTTTAATTTGTACACTGACCCCTCATACAACTTTTATCATATGATTCACAACTTTCAATGCCATTGCTGAAATCTGTAGTCAGACTTTAACAGTAAGCTATCTATCTATCTATCTATCTATCTATCTATATATATATATATATATATATATATATATTAATTTAACTCAAAACTTGATTATAAACAAAATTTTTAGTTTACCCTATTTATCTCAGCAACCCCGAAAACAATGGATTTGACACTACTCTCGATCATTTTGGACATTTTATTTTTCACCCTAACCTGTGCTAATAGGGGGGGGGGGGGGTTGAACTTGCACTCACACGGCATCAGGAGTGTCCCTATTCCTCTCAGCAACCCCAAAAATTATGGATTCAACATTACTCTTGGTCATTTTGGGATTTGATTGCTGTTCTTTTAAAATCGGAAGAATTGTTAATAAAAGGAAAAGCAGTGTTTCTTTCTGTTTATCATTATTTTATCTCACTTGGTTTTATGAATTGTATTTGTGTATTTGAATATTAATAAAGTGTTTTATAAGTTTCTGTTGATTGAGATACAACAATTATGTACTAAAAAAGACGCTTGTGACTTATCATTTGTAAATCTGGTATGTGCTTGTAACAGACTCATCTTGTATTGCTAACGGCCATTGTGAAAATCTAGTTATTGTTTTACTTATTCTATGGTTTTACTAGTACACTGTGTTATTGTATTTCTAGCAAGTATACGCTTTCTTAGAAAAATTATTTAATATTCGTTTTTTCCCCAGCATGCCAAATTGTAAGAGAAGGAAATTAAATGAAGAAAACAGAACATTTCATGTAGAGTGGGAATTAGATTTTTTCCTTTATTTCTGTGAAAGATAAAATGGTGTGTTTGTTGTGCAATACAGTTTTAACTACTTTGAAAAAAGTGAATGCAAATAAACAGTATTCGACTCATAAAAAAAACAAATATTTCAATTTAGAAGGTGAATCTCGAAAACTTGCACTTCAAAAATTGAAAACTGAAAAGCATCATCACCAAGCGTCTTTTAGTGCTTTTGTAAAGGAAAATAACTCTGCAGTTGATGTTACTTACAAAATAGCATATATACTTGGAAAAAAGAGCAAACCATTTAGTAACGTAAAAATAATTAAAGAATGTATTGTTGAAGCAGTGGGTATGTTAGATCCAGAAAAAGTTGTCAAATACAAACAATTGCCTCTTTCAAGAAGAACTATAACAGATAGACAGCACAAATTAGCTGAAAATATAACAGAGCAATTGTTTTAGATAAAAGCACTGATAAAACTGACTCGGTGCAAGTTTTATATTTTATTTGTGCTGTAACTAACGATTTTCAATGTTACGAAGAACTTCTTGCACTGGGTACACTAAATGGAAGAACTCAAGGAGTTGACATTTTCGACACCTTCAGAGATATATGTCATCGATTGCAATTAAATGTCAGTAATTTAGTTAGTGTCTGCACCGATGGCGTGCCTTGCATGAGGGGTAAAAACAAAGGATTTATTGCTTTATTAAAAAAGGAAAACATAAGCTTGAAAAAACTGATATCATTTCACTGTATTTTGCATCAGCAAAATCTTTGCGGAAAATCCACCATTATACAAGATGCTCTGGATAGAGCTATTGCGAATTATATTCGCGTAAATGCAATGCATCATCGTGAATTTCGGCAGATGCTAACTTTAAACGAGGAAACGTACAGTGTTGATCTACCGTACTACTGCAAGGTTCGTTGGCTATCAACAGGACAGGTTTTGATAAAAGTTTTAACTTTACAACGACAAATTTTAAACTTTTATCAAGAACAAGGAAAACTACGATTTATCAGATGAAGCATTTTGCAGAAACATTGCATTTTTGTCTGATATCATGACAAAACAAAACAATTTAAATATCTGCCTGCAAGATAAAATGAAGCATATATATGAAATGTGGCAAAAGAACGAAGCATTTCGAAAAAAATTAATATTTTTCAAATCACTGCTCTCTTTCAGATATATCTTTAAAACACTTCCCGGAGCTAGCAAAAATGTTGAATTAGCAGAAATGTGAAAATAAAATATTCGAAGAATATGTAGGTGTCTGAATTCTTTAATAGAAGAATATAATGAAAGATTTTCAGATTTTGACAAGCACACTTCTGCTATGAAACTGGTATTTGAACCACATTTAGTAGATATAGCTGCGGCTCCTACAGAACTACAAATGGAGTTATGTGAGTTGGGGGAAGATAGTATCCTAAAAGCCCTTTTTGACGCTAAAAAGGATCCAATAGAAATCTGGAAAAATGCTGTTGAATATCGATGCCTATGAGAGCATGCATGCCGTTTACTTTCCTGCTTTGGAACTACTTACTGCTGCGAGTCAATATTTTCTCTCATGACAAAAATTAAAACTATTTTAAGAATTGCAAATCACAGATGCTCATTTAGAGGATCAATTAAGGCTTTGCATTACAAAGCTTGATCCAAATATTCCATTACTTTCAAGCAAGAAACAAATGCAAATATCCCACTAACTTAAATTTTCCATTGGATTTTAAAATTATTTTAGGAAATGTTGCTATGTCAGTTATTTATAATTTAATACTATTATTTTTCTATTGATTTCTTTAAAATGTTAAAATTACTTTAAAATACTTCTTTATTATTTTTATTTGAGGTGGTATTTAAATATGTAGTTTATTAAAATTTAAAAATCTGGATGTATATATATATATATATGTGTGTGTGTGTGTGTGTGCTTACAATAAAATATATGCTATAAATAAAAATACCAACAGTGAAATATAAAAAATTACAGCGGTATCTGTGAATCTAATAATTTTATTAAAAAAATAACAATGATTAATGTTAATAACAAGTTTTTACCCTTATGTAAATACAAAAGTATTTTATATTGTAACTTTTTATGTCAAATAATAAATAAATAAGGACTTATTTTTTTTTGTTATTTTTCTATATAATGAACCAGATTGTTAAAACTATACCTAACTATAATAATTTCATAAAAGTTGCATTTATAGGTACATCAACTTATGTGGCCTCCTTTATTACTGCCTAATTTACATGTGGCCTCTAATGGTAAAAAGGTTCCCCACCTCTTGCCTAGATCATTTAGATATATTTTTCACTGTTTAAAAAAAAAGGGGGGGGGGGATATAAAAACGAGAAAAAAAATGGACCAAAAGTAAAAGACAAGAAAAACTAGCTTCATAAATTTTATACAAAAAATAAACATATCAGACTAATTCCAACATACATGATTAGAGCAAACCGTGGCAAATAATATTCAACATACCTATGATTTTCCATAATAAGCAATAGATGTTTCTCCTTTCCCAATTTGTCAGTTGTAAACTGTTCAATTTTTCTTCTGGAAAACCATTAACTCTCAGCAATGTAAAACCCCAACTGAACCAATATCCTGCATCTGCAGCAGTTTTTTAAGAAAAAAGGGGAGGAAAACTTTGGGACGGCAATTATCTCAAGCCCGCATTTTTTTTTTTTTTTTAAGGTATATGCTTGGGATACATGCTATCCCACCACGTAAGAAAAAGTTAATATAATTTAATTATCTTTCATATAATTTCTAATTTTTTTATTTTCAGAATCAAAAGAAGATAAATTGACCAATAAAAGTTTAAATAACATTTCATAAGTTGAGTTGATGATAAATATAATTTGCTTATAATGTTATACTTACCCCAAGCACTACCATTCAAAGCTGGAGGAGGGGTTGTTGGTTCCTCAGAAATATCACCCTGTAATGATGGCTAGAACAGGAAGAAAAAGTGTTAAATGTATACCCCTGCATATACATATGCTTCATGAAATTAAAATCCACATAAAATACAAACAGAATGTATCTTCTGTTCTTATAATTGATAAATAGCGGGCGGAAAAAAAATTACATAAATAAACATTGAAATAAATATTTTACATGAAAACACACCAATGTATCAAAAGGCACAAAAATTAAAAACTTACAAATTCTTGATTAAAGTTATTGCTGGTGACTCCAATCCCTCTTCCATCAGTGGTGCCATTATTACTCAGATTGTTGTCATGCAATTTTCCTTTTCCCTTATGTATATAAAAACCACTGCTGTTATTTGTCATGTGTTTATTAGAAGATTCATTCTACAGGAGAGGATAAAATATAAGAGAATAACATTTTATACTGATCAAAAAATATTTGCTTAAGCAGCATACTGACACTTCCATAGTCAGTTGTCATACTTTTAAAGACTTAGAAAAAAAATATTTTTTACTACATATACTACTTGAATTAACTTTTAAAATGTTAAATAACAATAAAATTTCTATTTGTCAAACATGTATTTAGACAACAAAAATATGCAACGGTAGAAATCATAGATTTGATGAATACCATGCTAAAAATAAACAGTAAGATACCAATAAAAGAATTTGTAAATGTTAATTCAATACTTTAGTGGTACTGGGGCAATCTTAAGTTTATATAGATTCCTTACATATACCAGTGGCCAAAACTCATAAACTGATATTTACGGGGCATTTTTTATCAATAATTTCTAATCAGTTAAGTAAATTTATTTGTCTACATACATGTTTGACATAGAGAATAAAATTTCTATTTGTCAATAAAATTTCAATAAATAGCAATAAAATTTCTATTTGTCAAATATGTATATAGACAACAAATATATGCAATGGTAGAAATCATAGATTTCATGAATACCGTGCTAAAAATAAACAAACAGTAAGATACCAATAAAAGAATTTATAAATGCCAATTCATTACTTATTGGTACTGGAGCAATCTTAAGTTTATATATATTCTTAACAGATACCAGTGGCCAAAACTCAAATTGATATTTACTGGGCATTTTTTATCAATAATTTCTAATCAGATAAGTAAATGTATTGCGACTGACTTTTTTTTTTCCAATTTATACAGATTTCTACTATTATCAGAGACTACTTTCAGTATAGTCTTTTTACTCATAAAAAAATGTTCGAGATATACCAATCATATTAAAATATACAAACGTAAACTAATTATAAAATGTAAACTAAATGCAATTATATTAAAATATACAAATGTAAACTAAGAACACAATCTTATATGATAATGCTTTCCAAATATTCAAAAATATCAAACAAAAATTACTTCATGTGCCCAAATAAGCAGATTCCCTGAACAATGATCAAAATCATAAACAAAACATTGTAATCTCTAACATTTTGTGAATGCTAAAGGTATGCGAATGGAAATTAAAAGAATATACCAGGTGTTAGTTTAACCAAGATTGACTGATAAAACAGAGGATTTTTTAAAATAAAGTTCTGTAGGGTAAGGGGGTAAGATACAAATATAAATGACCCAACCTTTCAGTTATGCGTTAAAAAAACTAAATAAATAAATTTTTAAAAAAAGAAGAAGAACTATGTAATCGGATAATGAACAGCCATAAGGGTCATAACTATTTTTCTTATGGCTCTTCTACAGTAAAAATCATTATAAAACTTATTCTTATTCCAGTTATCAATATTGGTAGGTAAGCCTCTGCATATATTATTAAATTGACTGCATACTATTATACAGTGCTCCACCGATTGTTCAGCACCACCAGAGCTGCTTTTTCCGAGAAACCTGCTTTGATAACTACCAAACGACCCATGTCCTGTGATTGCTTGGTTTATGTAAAAATCTGCACTTAGCCTGTCAGTTTTAACTTGAGGAAAAATTTCTCTTACTCTAGTTCCAACAGTTGTATTGCTCCACCTATCTTGCCAGACGTGTTCCGCCATTTGAAATAATTTTGCTTTTACTTGATTTCTAGTCCATTTAATTTCTTTATTTATTACTTCTAATTTAGTTGCTTCTTTTGCAGTCTGATCAACTGCTTCATTTTTATCAATCCCAAAATGCGCTTTTATCCAATGTAGTGCGACATTAAGTTCCGAAGTTTGAACTAATTTTTTGATGTTACCCACCATCTCACTTTTAAAACTAAGTGTATTTAACGCCTGTAAAGAATTACGTGAGTCTAAATATATATCAATTGTTTTATGACCTTGTCCAATAGCATCTTCAATAGCCAGTTGTATTGCATACAGTTCAGCACTAAAAGAACTCGCATTATCAGATAGCCTTTGTTTTATTTCCAATACTTTTAAATCCTTAATATATTTATTAATACCTGACCCCGTTTGTCCATTCATGCGGGAGCCATCCGTGTAATAACTAATATCAGTAATTGGGATTAAATCAAATGTCCAGTTTATTGTCCATAAGTCAGTCTCGCGTTTTATAGGTATATTCGCCAATTCGCAATTATTTTTACTAAATTTTATATCTATAACTTCTATTCCTTGTTCCTTGTAATATATTTCAAACATTTTGTAGTCAATTTCAGCTCTGAGATCTAAAGGCCTACATCCTGCCAGTACAGCCAATGCATTCGTTGAAACTGTTTTATAGCATTTTGTAATACTCAGTAAGAAAGGTCTTTGAATTTTATTTAATAAATTGTTTTGTCTTACTGTATTCTTGAACCAGAATGGAGCCCCATAAAGGATAATTTTTTCTATTATTACTTTATATATTTCTTTCAATATACTGGGCCTGAAACCCCAAGTCTTCTTACTGTATGTTGCTAGACTGTACATCACTCTAAGAGCCTTTTCCTGTACTTCCACAAGATGTTGTATAAAATTTAGGTCTTTATCCAAGAGTATACCAATAGGGTAAGGGGGTAAGGGCTTTTTTAATTTTTTTTTTTTAAGATTTAAGATTTCCAGATTGAAAAAAGATGTAATCAGTATTTTTAAGTAGAGGGAAATTCTAGCAGCAAATAAAGACACATAAGGCCAACAACTTTTGACAATGTATCATTGGCAACTACAAATGTGGAAATTTTTTACTGGAACACCATAGAAAATAATCAATTTTAAAAGATATTTAACTGAAAATTTTAGCATTTTATACTGCCACCAAAAATGTAAGCATTAAAATTAAACTCAATTACATAACAACTAAATCTACACTAATTAGACAAATGCATCTAAAACTTTTTTTTTAAATAAATGTGCACACAGAAAGCATTAGACAAAGGGATTTTTTTTTCGACTCTAACATGTTATAACATAACATCTCATAACAAATACAGCAATTGCTTTTTGTCTTCAGTCTTATTTACATCTTGAACAGAGCAGTGTCCCAACTCTCCCATCTGTCCTCAACAAAAGAAATTCAAAGTCCACGTAAAAATTTTATGATACCTCTTGGGTAACATTTCTCCCATAAGAAATCCTAAATATGTGGTGTAAAGCTATTGTATATTCAGCTTTGAATCACCATCAAAATAATTTTTTCAAAAATTTTTATTAAATATGTGGTCTTATGGAAGAGTACTTATGTTTTGCATCATTACATTAGCTTGATATAATATATTAATTGTTACTATTTAAATCTCTCAGGTTTAAGTAAATGGAATTTTGCAGGTGAGTCTACAAAGCAAAAGTAAGTTCATAGGAATTATCAAATGATTTTTCTTAAGCTTCTTTTAATAATTAGGTACAGCAATATTATTTCAGAATTGTCATGTGATACAGATGACTGTTAATAAAATATATACACATTTCACGTTGAGAATACCATGTTTGTTTAATACTTGGACACATGCAAGTGAGCAGTAAATTGCTTTTGAGTGCAGATATGAGAGCCACTTCAACTGAGGTTTGGCCAACAAGTCAACAATTCTTATAATTCTTCTAATATATATCTTTAAATAGCTGAGTAAAAATGTGCAGTAAAAGCCATGTTTGTTAATAAGGGTATACATTAAAACTATTGAAGATCCTCAAAAATAATGTATAGACGACAAGCCTTTTAACAATAACAAAATAAAAGTTTATTCATTTGAAAAACATGTTATAATTAGCTTCTCACTAATAACTGGTAACACAAGCTGGGTTTTTCTAATAAAACACTTTGTAAACTCAATTCATTTCTATACTGTGATGGACTATCACAGAACTCTAGTTCTCTTTCCAGCTCAAGCACAAGCTCCTCAACCCTTTCCTGAATATGTTCATGGCTTATATGCTCATGTCAAAAGCCGATATTCAAATATGGAGTTGAACTACGTAACTTCTTTGAAATACGCCATCTACCAGAAGCTGAAGACTTTTATATTTAATTACATGATGCACGGCAGTTTGCCAAACATGACGTAATCAAAAAGAATCTTGCGTTGGTGATTCGGCTAATTATAAATTGAATCGCCTTAAAAACGTAAACTGAAAACATGACGTCAAACTTCGAAAAGGCAAGTAATTAACAGACCCTCAAAAGTAATTCTTAGTGCATATCGCTAACAAAAAGTCTGGACTTAGAAGAGAAAAACCCAACCCATCTAAGTTTTTATGGGTTTCCTGGATGTATATGCCATGAGGTGACACCCTTGTTAACACGGGTTGTTTTTTGTATTTTGTTTCATGTGCGCTGGAGGACATCAATGGAGTAGGATATCTGTATCATCCATCAATAAAGAATATAGTAATTTCCCATTATACCAACCTGTTGCCAACCTCTTGGCGAGGTAAAACCATTCTCATGTGCTTGCAGAGACTGGAACACTTACTTACAAATCGCAGGTGCAATCACCGCACTATGTCTGTACGAACAAAACAACTCTAAGTATATGTAAGGAGTAGACAGAAATGTACATGAAAATGAAATTTAAAGATTTATTTTCTAATGTATCGCTGTCCTTTTCTTACATACATTTAGAAGTTGTTTGTCCACTTCTTGTAAGTGAAATTCCTGCATAAAAGGGATAACAATGTCACCAACAATAGAAATAGAGTTTGCAAAAAATATTAGAAGTGAATAGTCAGCATTATCACTTTTTTTTTCCTTCTATTCCTTTGAAGTTATTTTCTTCTTTAACTTTAAAATATAGTTTGCTAAAGTAGAAATGTGAGTATTTTCTTGTATTAATTTTATTTAATTGGCAACTTTCAGTGTAATGTTGGCAATGGATCGGTATAATGGGAAAGTATCAAGAATATTGTTACCAATTGAAAGTTGTATTTTTTGTCCTCCCCTATACTGGGTATTTATAAATGCTTGCATACTACTATATTCTGACTTTTGTTGTTATGTTCAATGAGCTATAACTTTTTTTTTAACATTTAGATATGTATGTGGTCTAAATAGAACAAGTTTGTTATTCAGCAACAGAAAAATATTTACACATGTTGCCAATAAAGTAAGAGAGAGCAAGATGAATGTTAAATGTAAATTATGAAAATGGAACAGTTTCTGTAATTTTAGGACATACTAAATACTAATTTACATTGGAGACATCTGGATTTTTACCCTAAGAAATTCTTTTAAAGATTATTCTATACTATAGTATAAGCCTGATTTAAACATGTCATTATTTAAGATGTTAAAATGTTATATTAGAGATGAAATGTATTTTTAAGACATTTATTTATTATAAAATGTTTGCTTCACATACTTTCTTTAAATGTACTTTGTTTTGATTTAATTTGTTCTCATTAGTCAAAAATTTAAATTACTCTTTTACAATTACACTTTCCAGTCTACAAATTATTCCTTTCCATCAGTATAACATCCCTTAACATTAAGCACATCGAAAAGAGATTGGCACTAAACTCATTGCCTGTACTCTAAAAGTGATTATTATGCAATTTACCATACTATACATTTCTCACCAGCGAAGAGGAGAAATAAACCTACACAATATAGCTAAAAGATATAGCACAAATGGAACAAAATGGTTTTGTGATGGAATGATGAACTGAAAAGTTTTATACAAAATACTAAAGACAGTAATTAAAGGAACACCAGCCTACTTAAAATCCACAATAGAAATTAAGAATGTTATACAATCAGCATGATCAAAAATAATTGCCATTCTCAACTTTTGTTCTGGATTTTAAGAAGCATGTTCCTATTCTGCTTATTACAGAAGTTTTCATGTAAATAATAGAGTACATTTTTCCATCACACTAAAAAAATTACAAATTTCATCCAATATCTTAATGAAGATTTAATTTTTTCATAAAACATATATTATTATTATTATGGACTATAAGTTAACTCATAAACATTAAAATATTTTTGATTAGAAAATTTTTCTTTGGTCAATCAATTTATTTTCTCAGATCAAATAATGTAAATATCAAATACAATAATATCGACAATTGTATTATTTGCTTTGAATTTTTAATATCAAAATTTATCTCATATATAAAGAGAAAAAATAGTAATTCACAAAAGTTAAAATTTGTCTGCAAAATTTGGAAACCATTCATTATGGAAATTTCCAAACTTTGCCAAACCTAAAAATTTATTTTAAAAGATAGGAAAATTAATTTACTCAAAATTTTAAAAGAACTTACTTTAGCATATGAGAGCGAAATGCGGAAGTCATGTCTGCTATGTGGTCTGCGGGAAAGAAGCATTTGATTATTACATGAAGAACCATTAAAGCCATTATCCATTCCATAGTAATGAGAATTGTTGACTGAAGAGTGAGACTCATCATAATCTAAAAATTAAAATTGAGTAAGTATCAATAACTGATCTGTGGATCAGACATAAATAGCTAATGAAAAACTTTTTTTTCGCAGAATTCTGGCATATTTAATTATTTTTTTAATTTTACATTCTTGAACTTGAAAATATTTCAAATTATACTGTAAGAATTATGTGTAACACGTTAGACTACCATTAACAAAACACAAAGGTTTCTGCAGGCAATAGAGCCTTTTCCTTTTAGTATGGAAGAGCCTATAATAAAAATAACTTATTAATAGGCTCTTATTATAGGCTATTCTTATATATTTTATTATAACTTATTATAGGCTATAATAAAAATAACTTATAATAAAATAAAAGGTAGTTTTATATTTTATTTTATTGGAGTTATTTTTAAAACAATTTCCTTAAACACTTATACCATGAGATAAATTTCTGAGTTCCATAGTCATGCACCTCAGATCCATAATTTTTTTTTTAGATCTTAATCATAAAGACTTCTGAGCAGTACACAAATGGGTTCTAAATTCTCTAATGACTATAGAATATTCCATAAGAACTCCCTTTTAGCTCTCCATAGCTGAATTATATACTTATGCTGCAGATACAACAGTACACAATATATATGTCAGATACTTACCTTCTCTATCTTTACGGCAGTCATTAAAATATGTTTGGTGAGAAGCTAGTGAATCACTTTCTTTATTGTGGCGAGTGAAACTGAAGCTGTGCTCATCTCTGCGACTAGTATGTCCGCCACGCTCACTGGGTGCACCAGAGGGCTTCTACAAAACAAAAATTTAGAATCAGACATGTTGTCTTTGTTTAAGCTCATAACTTCAACTAAAAATTCATAAGTTTTACAAAACTTCAGGTTTGTATTTATAAGTTATTAAGAAATATAATAATACTACAAATAAGGCAGTACCTAAAGTATTTAGAAAATTTTGTTGTTACAGCACATAAAGCTCTTTTCAGCAGAAAAAAAAGAGAGGGGGGGGGGTGAAGTACTTATTGTGTATTTTCAGTTCATACAGATATTTATATCTTTTACCTGATACTGTTATGATTTATTTTGACTCAAAAGTCTAAAGCAATTCTAGACTTTCTGGAGAACTTGTTATATACAAACTATCAGTTCTTGAAGGCATAAAAATTATAGGAGAAAAAAGTTGGCTTTATAAATTAATTAATAATTATATTACTGCAAGCATAATTCTCCAACAGATGAGTAACAACCACATACTTAGCCACAAGCAAGCTAGTGAAACAAACATGGGAGGGGGGGGGGGGGGGTAGTTGCACAAGGACTCAACAATGTTACAAAAATGTTAATTGTTTTACAAAAAGTATATAAAATACCACACATATATGGACCAAATGTGATTCCAACAGTGTTATATATCATCATGTTTACTGACTCTTTCAAATACTATAAATTTTTTTTCCTTTGAAAATTTGAAAACCACAAAAGTGAAAAACAATGACTTCAGGGACCTTTTGCTAGGAACTACCAGAAAAAAAAATGTAGATTTTAGGATTTTTCAGAACTGAATGAACTTATTTTCAATATAGAAAATACCAACTAAAATAATACAGCTAATAATTAAATAGGCTTTTATGTGATTTTTTAAAGGATATTTAAATTTGTTCAAAAAAACAGAATGTTGTTTTTATCATTTGGTGCCACACACTGTGAAAACTGTTCTTTTGTTTACATTGTAACAAAAACAAAATATTTAGTTTAATATTTAAACAATTTGTTATCCAGGATTAAACTGCATTTCAAAGGGATAATGAAAGGAAAATTATTTTTCCCTGGTGAATTACCCTTTACTTCTCTATAATTAATTTTTTATTTGGTTCTTTCATTTGATTAATTTACATTATTAAACTCGCACTTGGCTCACAGTTTTGACATTAAATAGCCCTTTTTAAAAAAATTTCACTCAATTTTTAAAGGTCCAAATGAAATTTGACTCACATCAGTTATTCCTAGCATTCATAGTTCATAGAGCTATCAGTTCCATGAAAATGCAAGTATTATCTGATGCCCCTATGAATGTTTTCTTTAATAACATTCCGAAATCACTTTCATTCCTCATACACTGCTGATGGACAAACATCTGCCTTTTACTTGTTGCCTTAATCTGTAGATTAAATTAAATAAAAATTGACAAGTCCTTCAAAACAAAGTGTGGTCTTTTCTAATCTTTATTTTATAAAAATGTTTATTGGAGGTAGTATTGTCTGTGTGAAGTGTGAAATCAATTACTCTCTCTGTTTACAATTAAGTTGATGTCTAAGTCCCCTCTGCAGAAACTGTAACCAGATATCTGACTTCAGTATGGGTTTTGTTGAATTAAGTACACCTAGGACCTTTATTAACATTTTCTTAGGCTCAAGGTTGCCTTGCGGTAGTGTGCTGGCTTTCGGTGCTGAGGGTGCTCGGATCAAATCCTAGCATATGCCGTTAAATACCTCCATGTCTAAGCCAGATATAGTCACGTTAAATCTGTAGATCAGAAAGTCTATCTATGGACATAAGTGAGGGTGGGAGAGGGTACAAACCCCCTAGATGGTGCCCCTGAGGGTGGTCTATCAAAATTTCAGTGGCACCTGGCTAACTCGACTCCAACCCTTGTAGTGCCGTTATAAACCGGAGCTGCACCCCTCTGCCCGCTTGCCTATATCAACCTGATCTGGAATTAATTCTGGTCAGGGGGCATAAGTAACAATAACAATTATTTTTCAGGGTGGGGAGGGGCTAAAGAGTAGGATTTCTTAAGATTTTACCTGCTAAACTCAATCTCAACACATTAAAGATTATTGCTGCAATCAGAATTATTTGCAAAAATGCTACACTAAAATGTGCTACACATTCAAAACATACTTCATAAAATAACAAAGACTTTTTTTAAAAATTGATTTGAATAGAAAATCTATTACATTTCTAAAATTAGATTGATATTTTATTTAGATTTAATATGTTTTGCATTTATTTTTATTCTTAAATTGTTAATTCAGAGCTGTCATTAATATTACCTTTCTAAAAAAATTTCAAAGAATTTATTTTTTATAAATCTCATGTAGTATCATCTAATAAAATACTAAAACATTTTGATTACACTTAGCAATAATTAAAAAAATTTATAATCTTTATCATCTTTAAATAGAGTTTTACAGTGCATTATATTTAGAGTGTTAACATTTAAAATAATTTGAGGGTTATAAAATTTATATCACGAGAAAGATCATAAAAATTCCTTTAAAAAGAGATCTTTTCGAATCTTTACCTCCATTTTCTAATTTTTGGGGAATTTTAAAAGATTAATTTTTAGAATTTAATTTATTAAATGCTCATCACGTTATTTCTTTTTCTGGTACTTTAAATAAATTTATCATCATGTGCATAACAACTAAATAGACAAAAAAAAAAATTTCTTGCTAATGCAGCAGACAATTGGACATTATCCAAAAAATTATTAAAATACAATAAAAGATATTATGTTCCTCAAACTGTACTATATTCTTTATTATGTCCTATTACATTTAATTTGAATATTTTCTTCTACATTATTTTGTCTATAAAAATATCCCTTACGATTTTTTATAAATATATTTTTTTTTTTTTTTTAAACATCAATTGTATACATTGATCGTCATATTTATTATAAATATATATATATTTATTTCTTTTGGCATAATTGCATACATTGACCGTTGTAGTTAATTTGAATGTACTCCGTAGCAAAGTACGGGTTTTCAGCTAGTTTTTAAAAATTATATGCTCATAATTTTTATATACAGTGTTTCCTCTTTCAATGTTTTTAAATATTTCCATATTTTTACCCCAAAATGAGTGGATCAAGCAAAAGACAACAAACCTATAATTTTAACATTGAATGGGATGATTTATATTGCTTCATCAATTTAAAAGAAAAATGTATCTGTTTGTTGTGTGCAAATAGTATCACGGTTCCAAAAAACAATGTTGAAGATCATTTCCTGACAATTCATGCTACTTTTAATATGAATTATCTACTTAAATCTTAAATAAGAAAGAAGAAATTAGATCAGCTAAAATCATATCTGTCCGCTTAATAGTCAGTTTTCACTAGGCCTCTATAAGATCTAAAAATGCCACTATTGCTTCTTTAAAACTTTTTCACATACTCACACAGAAAAAGCCTTTCCAGGATGCTGAGTTGTTAAAAGAAGCATTTCTTACTGGTGCCAATTGCTTATTTGAAGGATTTTCCAATAAATGTGAGATCATGTCAGCAATACAAGACTTACAGTTATTAGATAACACCATTACAAGAAGAATACAAGCCATTTCAAAGGACATGCAAACTTAGTTAAAGAGTGGCTTGAAAATATGTGTGAGTGGTTCTCACTACAATTTGACGAGTCTACAGACATATCAGACACAAAGTTAGCAGTTATGGTAAAAATGGTATTTAGTGACTTTACTGTAAAAGAAGATCTACTAAAAATATTACCCATGAAAGTACAAACAACATGTGAGGATATCTATAAAATATTTATGCATACTATAAAATACATATGCTAAGTCAATAGATATTATAACACATGCTAAGTTGATAGATATCCCTCTTCAGAAGCTGTCTGTGATAACCACTGATGGGGCACCAGCAATGATTGGTAATGTCAATGGATTTATTGCCCTCAGCATAAAAGATGAATCATTTCCAAACTTAACGTCCTATCATTGAATTATCCACCAGGAAGTTTTATGTGATATAATAACTACCTTTCGGGCACATCATGAAAATAATTACAAAAATAGTCGACTGAATTCACACAGCTCCTTTGCAACACTACCTTTTTAAGGCTCTATTAGAAAATCCCAAAGATCCTGATCTCATTCTGCATATTGAAGTACGTTGGCTCAGTAAAGGCAAAGTTCTTGCTAGATTTGTACATTTAATTGAAGAAATAAAAAAATTATCTCAATGCAAAAATCAAAATTTTTGGCATTAGAAACTAACACCCTCGTTGGCTAGTGGATTTGGCTTTTTTCAGACATAATGGAAAACCTGAATTATTTAAACTTAGAGCTGCAGGGAAAGGACAAACATATAGCTACAATGATATGATCTAGAAAGTCGTTTGAAGCTAAACTAGTTTTGTGGATATCACATCTGAAGATGAAGTAATTTATGCATTTTCCAAGTATGAAAAAAATGATAGGCAATGGTGAAATTGACATATCAACATTTGTTATAAACCTTCAATTACTTCAAAACCAGTTTGAAAAGTGCTTTCACCAGTTTAATATCATCAAGCCAATGGTCACCTTTTTTGTTAATCCTTTTACTTACCAAGTAAATGTAACCAAACTAACTACATACATTTTAGAGCTTCTTCAAGTAAGGACAGAAGAACTGAAGATGAAATTTTGGATCTTTAGGATGACATTGTCCTACAATCCATTGTATCAGATGAGAATTTCTGGAATATAGTTGACAGAAACAAATTTCCATTTTTGAAAAGAGCAGCATATAAAATATCGTTTTTTGGTTCCACATACTTGTGTGAATAATTGTTTTCAACAATGAATATCATAAAATCAAAGCACAGATCACGACTTACAGATGAATACCTTGACGATTGCTTACAAGCTGGAATATCATCATATCATACTCTCCTAATTTCAAAGCAATGGCTATTAAATGCAATGCCAAAAATCCCATTGACTTTGGGATTTATATTTTTTTATAAAGAATTTTTATACTTTGTAGATTTTGTATGCATTATTTAGTAATTATTTATTTTACAAGAATAATGTCAATACAAGAATATTGACAATGATTTTAATATCTTAAAATATATTTTTTTAATTAAATGTTTTTTGTACATTATGAGTACGTATTATTAACTATATCCAACTATAAATTCACCTTGAAAAAATAAATGGTGACCGCTGTGCAACCGGTATTCTAGAATGTGCTCTTAGGTACAAAAGTTAGGTTAGAGACCCCTGAATTAGACCCTTAGATTTACAGGATAAGAGTTTGCTTCGTTATTATTAGAAAAATATGTCAGTATTCCAAAAATTTCTATCAATGCAAAAAAAGATTCTTGATCAAATATATTTCTCACTGGTAAATGTAATATTTATTTAAAAAAAAAAAAAAAAAAAAAAAAAAAAAAAAAAAAAAAAAAACAGTACAAAAATCATTTAATAACATTTCTTTTTACTTCTGTTAAGTAAAACAATTAAACAATTCAGAAATATTTTTCAGCAGAAGAAAAGGATTTAGTGGTTAGATTATTATTTTTTTTCCAAATACTTTTAATGGACAAATACATCTAAAAAATTTAAACAATTTCCTATGATAAAATTTTTGATGCTGTTCATTCATTTTGCAGCAATCAAAAACTTCAGAACAGCTTAATGGCATTAAAAATGTAAATATTGACCCTAAATTTTAACCTTTTAAATTCATCAGAGAATTCAATACATTAAAAAAGTTTCAAAGTAGTCAGTATAGTTAGACAATCACAATACTCAGGCTATCAAAGCAGCCAGTATAATGGGACAATCACAATGCTCTGACTGTATTATTATTACATTCATTACTTTATACTCTTTATCACTATTCAAAAAACACTAGTGCTAAATACATAATTAAGAGACAATATATAATCATGTGAGTCAAAACCTGACTGGTAAGTAAACAGGAATCATAAATATAATTGCACTCAAAATCTTCAGAAAAATAGTAACAAAAAATCTCTTTTTTAACTAGTCAAATTCATGGGTGCAGATGGAAACAAAGAAATCAATATTTAGCAAATCCAATAAGAGTTCATAAATACATATTCTTTCTCATAAACAGTTAGCTACATTTTTTAAAAAATAATATAGTATATGAAATATTAAGTGGTTTTCACTTGTAAGCTATGGTATTTTTTTTAAAGGTGTGCACTCAACAAATTCTACGGGCATAGTTTATAGAAAAGCAGACGGAGAGGAGAGTAAAAAAAAAATGCAAGAAATATTTTTTCATAGTAACAAACTCAACAACTTTTCCCATAAATGCATTTTTTATAACATGCATTAATATGAAAAAAGAATTATTTTGTATCTTAACATATTAAGGCAGAAGTTAAGATGCACAAGGGACAAATTTTTTTATTCTTAACATATTATCTAAGGTATATTTTAAAACATAAACTGGCACCACTGAATATGCAAATGAAGGGAATAACAAAACTCTTGTTTCTTTCAGCACTGACTATCATCATACAATAATTCAAGGTGTGCTGAGTTGAAAGACAAACAATACAAAAACAATACAACTGATTTGAAAGACAAATTCTACAAAAATTTGATTGTCAGACACAGAGCCTCAATCTGAATCCTATCAAACACTTATGGGATGAACTACAATGACAGAGTGCCTCTACAAAGAGCTGTCACAGAGACTTTAATAAAGGAATACAGATATATCCCAGGGAACATATACCAGGTATTGGTCCAAAGCATGCCCAGAAGAGTTGAAGTCATTTCAGCCAAAGATGATTCAACAATAAATTGATTTTTTTAAATACACTTTTCCTCTTTCTAACTGAATTTTTGACAACTTTGGGCAATTCCAACAAGCACCATTGAATGCCCTTGTTCGTGTCTGAGCTTGATTGGGTATACTAATCTGTGATTCAGAAAGTTCCTCCATAGAGTTTGTAGGGATGGGAAGAGAGCATGAGAACCTCCCCCCCCCCCCCCCCCCCAGATGTCAAACCTACGGATGTTCAGTCAAAATTGTGGAACCAACAAAGGGAACAATGTTAGCTAACCTAGATGACACTCTCATAACAAAAAAGCTAACAAATTTGTAATGCATGGGCAAATTTCTCTGCACAAGTGCCTACCACATTGGAAAAAATATATATACAATGGAAACTCCATATCTCGAACCATGATATAATCAAATTCCTTGATAAATCAAAGTTTTTCCATTCCCCTTGAACCTGCCTAACACTGATTCGATTTAATAATAACCTGCCCATGTTATTATTAAATCGAACCTCAGTATATTGGAATCCTCGATAATTCGAAGTTTTCTTGTTCCCCTTGAGGTATCGAGGTTCCACTGTGTAGTGTATTTACAAACCTAAATTTTCATAAAATTTTATAGAAAAAAAAATGTGCATATTTCACTTACGACATAATACAGACTAAAGAATAAGAATTAATAAATAAAATTGAATAAAAAGAAATACTCACAAAATTATTATAAGTGGGTACCTTGAGCCACGCTGGTGCAAAATCATGTGCTGGTGGATTTTTATTCGCCATCAGTGGATATACCCAACAAAAACCATGATAGGCTCTACAAAGAAAAATTTAACTATTTGTTATCAAAAACTACTTTTAACACAATTCAAAAATACAACAACAAATGTCTTTTTTTATTGCAAAAAGTTTCAACACTTTTTTATCCTCAGTTAATCTGTAGCTATAGGTGGCTATCTTTAAAATTTAATCCCCTCAGTTTTAAAAATTTATGATTATTCAACTAATGTTCATGCTCTGAATTTTAAGAACATTTGAACAGCAAAAGAGCATGCTAGATGAATATATGGATGATACTTTCAGCAGTGTTTTATTTCTTAATGGGAAAAACTTAACATACATTAGCATTCTATGTCTAATTGCACATAAATACATCATATGAGTCACTGTAAAAGTGTTCCTTTAGAGATTACAGCTATAAAAGAAACATTGAAGTAATAATGGAATAGTTAAATAAAAGAAAAAGATATAATTATTATATATTATTTATTGAAAGTGGATAATTAATCAGAAGGGGAATGTTGAAAAAATAGAATTACTTAATCAGATAACCATGTTCTAACATCTTAAAAACTATTTCTTGTGTAAGCAAGAATACCAACTCTGATACTATCAAATAATGAAAAGAAAAAGTGAGAAACTGAAAAACAAAGTACTACATTAAGAAAAAATATTTTTAATGCTGAATTTTTTTTACTAGTTTATATTCCTGCTCTCAGAAAAAAATGCAACAGTGTATGTGGTCAAAAGTAAAGACATATTAGAAAAGTTAAAACTTAACAAGGATAACTTGTAAAAATCCATTGTTCCAGAAATGAAAAACTCATCCCAGAAGTTACAATCAATAATACATTTACCAAAAAATATATGCATATTTATCACTCAATTCTTTTCATGTCTATAACTGAACAGTTTACTAATGGAGAAAATACTGTTTTTGACCACTAACAGTATTAAGATAAAAATGGATCATAGTGTTCATAAAGCCTTCAAATAACACAGCAGCAAATAAATTAAAAGCTGTTTTAAAGTTAATCTGTCCCTAAACAAAACCTATGAAAAATATAAAAATTTTGAAAAAGGCCAGTTGGACACAGGGTATGAGATTGTCTAAAATACATAAATTTCAATTCAATCATTCACTAATTGTGAACCCCTAACAGATTAATTTATGATAAGCATAGTGCTGAATCATTCAATTAAAAATCAGTAAAATAGACTAGGGGGGGAGGGGGAGAAAAAAACCTAACCAACATTGAGTTAATAAAATTTACCTTACAGTGCTCTGGTGATAGATCCTACATTCAATCACTGCATTTGTTATCATAAAAACTAATTCACCGCCTCTATTCATGGCAAACCTTCCATCTTTCCTACAATTCAGTTAGAGAGCTCAACTGTACATGATTTTTTTAACTTGACAGCATGCTGTTAGAATATCATATATTGGATGAAGAGCAGTATAGGCTTCCTCTCAGGAGTTAATCCCTCACTAAGCAGTTATTCAAGAAGGGTTCATTTTTCATGAGGGGTAGAAAATGATAAAAGTAAGGGTCAAATGATCTTGGCCCCATTCCCCTAGCCAAAGCCCAGGAGGATTATCGCTAATCATCCTCCACTTTTTACCAAACATAAACACTTGCCTCAATAATGAGCTGTAAACACTCAAATGCAATATGTTTTTCTGCCAATGGGTAATGGTTAGGCCATAGAAAAGGCAGTGTTTACACGAGACAATTGGACAGGAATACACATCTGTAGCTAAAAATAAAAAATTTTCAATTCTATACCATTTAGAATATCATTTACCAAAATTTGCTCCATAATCTATAATTTTTAAATATGGATTTCAAAAGTTTATTTTCTAAGTTTTAAATTTGCAGCTCAACAAAACATCTTTCTAGTTTTGATTTAACTTTTAAACTAAGAAAAAATATTCCAAACTAAAACCAAGTTATGACAAGAGATTTGACAGAGAAGAAAAATTTGAGTTCCATGAATTTTTTCCAATTCAAATTGTGGAAAATGCGAAAATTTTAAAAGTTAATGAAAAAATTTGTAATGCTGCATGTAATTTTTCAGTAGAAGAGGTCATTAGTATAGTCATTATAACATTTTAAGGTGAAGTTCTATTCAAACAATATTTGGAAGGAATTTGAGGAAAATAACAGTGGAGTTAGATCTTTTTGGGGAGCTTATGTATTAACCCCACTGAAAGCCAAGCACTTTCCTAACTCATCAAATTCTTACAACTCTAGACAATTACAACTCACTTATGCCATATACTTACAACACTCATACTCCAACTCGTGAGTACCATTTTTTTTACTACTCTTAAAACATATCATTTCTTAGTTGTGTTACTACATTTTTTTTCAAGGATGCTTCTGTTTAATTTAACGAGTAATGAGAAAAATATCCTCTTAATACAAGAGTATGGCATATTACCAGACATTCATTAAAGAGCTAATTCTCATCCCATGAAATTATGGTTTGGTAAAGAAGTATTTAGGAAGTGTAATGTGTGCTCTCAACATAAATGAATGTGAGTTGGAAATTGGTTTGAAGGCAGTCATATCTCTTTACGACACCCATATGATTCACTTATTGTTGGTGAAAAAAGAGTTAACATCTATTAAATTTTCTAAGGAAGAACTGGATATGGCCGATAAAACTGTTATAGACTGGAATAGTTACCTACGAGAAATATGTGTTGCTGAAATAGAAATGGAAGAGCCTAAGAAATTTGGTGGTCCTGAACACATTGTCATAGCTGACAAAAGCCTGTTTATGAAGAGAAAAAGTAATATGAGACATGTAATCCCACAGTAATAGGTTTCTGGTGGTGTTTGTCTGGAGACATTTCTCGTTTCAGTTCCTGACAGAAGTGCTGCTACCCTAACCCTGAAAATCAGTGAGCACATTAAAAAAGGCAGTACAATATACTCAAATTGTTAAAAATTTTCAAAGGCAAGTGAACTATATGAAAATGGTTTTATAATCACGGAAAAGTGAATTATAAATTTCACTTTGTAGACCCCGAAACAAGTGTACAGACTCAGCACATTGAACATATATAGGGCTCTGCAAAGTGAAAAAAAAAAAAAAACGACTACAGCATACCACCATTTGGATTCCTACCTTGCAGAATTTATTTGGCTTGAAGCTCAAACTGCTAAAGGAAAAGACTGCTTAGAAACCATATTAAAAGTGATACCTACAAGATTTCCTTCACAAACGAAGAAATAGAGCTTTTCTTAGCTCAAACAAACAATTTGCAAGCATACAAAATTTGCACTAGATCGTCACATGAAAATTGGTACATGAAAATTGGTAAATATAAACAGTCCTTTACTGCCCATTAAAAGTAAGCCCATTTTCCAAAATAATAATAATAAAATATGAACTTTAAAATTATTGTCCATACAATATAAATTTAATACTTTTGATTTTCTTTAGAAAAAAAAAAAGAGATTTAAAATTTAAAAAATTTGGTTAACTTTTACTATGCACAATCTTAAAATAGTGCTTTCATTATTTGAGTTAATGATACATAAACATTTAGACAAAAAAAATCTCTAGAACTTTGCAACAAAATTGGGAAAATTGTTAGATTCCTTAAAATCATGTTGATTTTACATTTTCAAGGTTTTTTTTTTTTTTTTTTTTTTTTTTTTTTTTTGGGGGGGGGGGGATTAAAATTCATTCCTATTTTAAGACACTCAGCTTAATTTTTTGCCAGGAACTCAGCATCCCTGAAATATACAAAATGTGGATGAAGAAATTTAGACTAATATCTTTGATTCAATGGATATAGCTATTTTTATACAGTACAGAACACTAATAAAACTACATATTTTTAAAATGCTTTGAAAAGAGTATTTTAAAAGAGTATTTTGAAAAGAGGATTTTTTAAAAGAGTTACTTAACAAAATAGTGACAATTTTAACTTTATAAAAGTATTTATTTAGGAGTAATTATAAAGCGTATAGCATTTATAAAAAGGAGCAGGTCATACCAAAGAACAGGCTAGTCAAAACCCTCTCTTAAAAATGCCTGGAAGGAACAATCATTAACTTAACAGACAAGCAGATCATCAGTTGATTTTACATTTATTATTGAGAATATGAGAAGCAGAAACTCCTATTTTGGGTTTGTATAAAACTAACTACTGAGTTATATATAAGATTATAAATAATAATTGGTGACAAGTTAGTTCTTTATTCCCATTATTTGCTTCCTTACAGCTCATACTAAATATATAACATGACATAGGGCTTCATACTGCTTAATACATGTTAGTCTAGAAAATACAGGGAGAGAATCTTTATACACATACAAAACAGCTCAAGAGTGAGTTTTCATCACCTTCAAGTGATAAAAAACTAAGTTTAAATATGTGACAACATTGAACAAATACTTTATTTTTATAACTACAAAATATTTAAAATTATTACCTGCTGGTTTCCCAGTAGAAAGCCCTATTACTCTATCAAAAGTTGCCGCCACTTTGCAATTTTATATGGAATGAACAAGTAAAAAAGAATGAAAAACGTGAATATTTTTGATGGAATATCACAACCACTATAGTGGGCCTCAAAGGACTTGAGCACACTCTTTTCTACATTTGGAATTTGTTTTGAGTCCCTTGATATGCACAAAAAACTGTTGTGCTATTACAGATGCCTTGTGTTACCTTGTCATGGTGTATTACGGAAGACTGCTCATAAATATAACATGGTATCTATATAAAAAAAAGAGAGAAAAAAAAACTGTCATTTTCACGTATGCTGAAACAGGCACATTATACTAGTTCTTAATATTGTTAACAATCAATGAGGTAAACTATGGAATTATTTTAATACCATCAGATCTTGGTTCTAATCCTTAAGAAATGTTTTTTTACTCATTAAACGGATCAGTAAAACCGTTTTTCACCGATTATTTACATATCTTTATAACTTTAATTTAAACACATTCATATATACATATAAGATGTTTTTACTTAAATTTTATATGAATCTGTTGAGGATCACAGAAGTTAAACCTAAATGTATTTCATAATATAAATCTATATACCGGGTGCGTCATAAATTCGTGCAAAGTTTAAAAATTCATAATAAAAGAAGCAATGCTCGGAAATTTTTTCTGTTTGCGCCAATAAGATCAGAGGGACATTGTATTTTTTCCCATGAAAAAGAAAAAAGTTTCCACAAGTAACCGAAAGAGGGCGATCACATGTCATACTGAGACGTTTTATGCAAATCAGGCAAACTCAAACAGAAAATCAAACAGATCACAATAACATGAGACTGCATTTATTTTAAAGTAACAGATGTTCAACATTACTACCAGCACAAGGTAATAGGCAAGTGAGGGGCGTCACTAAGCCCATTGCAGCAGATTGTAGCATTGATGTCAGAGACTGTCTGTCGAATGACATTTTTCAGTTCCACGAAAGTGGTTGGGGAGCCCCGGTACACATCAGACTTTAAGTATCCCCCCCAACTAAAAATTTGCCGGGGTCAAGTCTGGTGACCATGAGGGCCACTGATCCTTACAACCGCGACTTATAGAACTCGGTCTTCAGTAAAAGATTCCAACAGGAACGTCTTGATATCACGTCAAATGTGAGGCGGGACACCATCCTGCATGAAGGTGATAACAGGTAACGCAAGTCTTTCCTGCAATGCAGACTTAACGTGGTCACGCAAAAGCATCCTCTTTCGGTTACTTTTGGAAACTTTTTTTTTTTTTACATGGAAAAAAATTCAATGTCCCTCTGATCCTATTCATGCAAACAGAAAATTTTTCAGAGCATTATTACTTTTATTACGAATTTTTGAACTTTGCACGAATTTATGACGCACCCAGTATATGGTCTGAACTCTTAAGTAGGAGCCATTATAAGCAACAAGTACAAAGAATTTACACATTGCTCAGCAAGTAGTAGAACATGAACATTAGAACTAACAATACAGAAATACCTATTTCTATCATTGTTAAAATAAATTATTTTGACTTGGTTGAAAGTTCTTGTATTAAACAATGATTGGATAAAGTATTTTCTACTAATTCTACTTCTTAATATCAGCTCCTAACTTGGCACTTAGATCTAAACAACTTTGCTGGAGTTCAGTTAATTGAGAAAACTACAGCCTTCTTTTGCTAGCCAAGGACTCTTCCAACCGAGACCTACAGTTTAAAGCAAATACTGAACAGATACAAAATTTATGCTTACAGACTTTGCTTGAGAAAATTAAAGTAATAGCTATAGTGTTGTTCCAACGTTAAATCCCCCCCCCCCCAAAAAAAAAAAAGAAATAATAACAATAAAAATCTTTTCCTCAAATAACTTACCTTTAGCAAGAAAAGTAATTATAAAAAGTTAAATCGGTTGATTACAAAATAATCTGCATTTGGCTAAAGAAACTACTTAATGTCACAGAGACAAAAAAATATGAAAAGCATTTACTCCTCCAAAACACATTTTATTAAAATTCATATAAGTCATCTGTTATAAGAATTTTTAATTACAAAATTGACATTTCTACCCTCTTAAAACAATATACAGACAATACTAATACTCACGGGACTTCAAGGAACACTATACATTTTACCTATTCCTTTTCCCGTTCTTCACTAATGATGTCCATGTAATGTTAAAGAAACTTATAAGACTCTTTCAATAATGTATATACTTTGCAATATATTTTGTGATCAAAAGTAAATCCATCTGAAGTACAACTTTTACTTTATAATTTCCTGTAATTCGATTTTTTTCAAAATTTTACTTCAATTAGTATTTAAATTTAATAAATGAAGAGAAGAACTTGAATAAATTATTCCTGCACAGAGTTTACAAAACAGATGAGAGAAAAGATTATTCAAACTAATAGATATATTACAAAACATACAAGTAATCGCCAAATTAATAAACTTGAAACTGTCTAATGTTTATGACAATTTCAGTATTACTATTTTATCATTATAAACTAGAATACAGAAAAATATCTGAAACAAATAACTATTATTGACATAAAATAAATTGCACAGAGCTAAGGTTAAAAAAATAGAATTTTCCCATGATTCAAACAAAAATTCTCAAAATAATCTATTATTTTAAACACTTTCAGCTGATAAAGCTCCAAATCTACATAAAATCTACTTCTAATCAATGAATTATACATAGTTATTCATATATACATAGTTACTGATAAACCATATTGAAAGTCTACAATGAATATTTATACTTCTCTTATCTATGCTATAGTAGGGAAATTTCATTTTTTATTAAATTATTCAATTTTTAAGCATAAAATATTTTATGTATTCCACAACTTTAGTAACTACACAATCTTCTAACTATCTAAAGAATATTTTTCAGTCTGTCATGTCAACAAATGGTTGGTTGGTAGTAATGAGTCCAATTAAATGTGAAGAAAATAATAAACTATTCATACTATCAATTTTAACCTATAACATACAACAGAACGTTAGCATCTGAAGAGATATAATTTTTTTTTTTAAATCAGCATCGCCCCAAATTATTAGGAGAGTCTAGAATTTCTACACCGAAACATGTAATAAGAGATTAGACAAAATTTAACAGTTCACAAAACAAATCCAAAATTCAACATACCATTCAAGTTATCGATCAAGAAATTATCCAAAGAGATTAAAAACCGTCATACATTGCACTTCCGAGAGAGACTTCACACAACCTATTTATTTTGACCAAGTCACCACCATGCTGTCGTAAACCAGTTGTTTTGATAAATTTCAAGATTGTGAAAGACTGAAAATAACGTAAATAACATACAGTTCAGGCAAATACCTAATAGTTACGACTACGCAAAATATCTTCAATTCCACACAACTACAAACAAGTGTAATTACAGTAAAATATCAAGTGTTTTGATTAAAATTTTTTTATAAAACTCTCGTAAATGAACAACATGGCCGTTAACATCATAATAATTAGAACATAGTGTTGCCAAATTCCAAAATATTCAGAAAAGCGGAATTTTGCTGTGCATTTGTATTTAACTGTGAAAATACCTGTAATAAACAATGAAAAATGATTATGATTTTTTTTCCCCTATTTTTCACATTTTTTACCGAAATATTAAAGAGAACAAGTGTGACAATATTCTAGAAAATTTATAATATATAAGGATACATATAAGGATTTAATACATATAAGGATTCCAGAGAATATAAAAATGTCACAAAAATTAGCGTAATGATAGCTTAGTTACCATTTCCATATTGCGTCAGTCCAGACCTTCAGAGAAATAACGTTGCTAAAAGAGTAAGAACATTTCGATTATACATCATAGAACTAACATTTTTTTACAGAAAAATTCATCTATTATAAGCATCACACTATAATATTTATTTCATGTCTACTTCCAAGGGTCCCAAACTTAGAACATTGGGGACTGCTCTTCTGAAATCTGCTGCAATATTTCCTTACACTAACTCCCTATTTCAATAAATATTTCCCTAGATATCCGATTACATATGGTTCTTTTACTAAAAATGCAGAGATATTGATTGTAAAATTTAAAAATTTGCGTAACACAGATTGTATGGGGGAAATTCTGACCCGAGATTGGTTAAAATATCTATTTCCCACAGCAAAAAGCTAAGAAATAAGTGACGTCATGCCTCGGTAAAATGCAATTGGTATCAAAAAGTTTTAAAATGCAAATATAGGAGCTTAATATTAAGCAGATTCCTTTATCCATAGCATTTCGTATTAACATAAAGATAAGAATAAGGGCCTGTTCACATAGGAGTCCGTTGCGTAGCGTTAAAGTATTGAAATATATTTAACCAATGACAAACCTCCAAACGATTAGCAATGAAATTTTTAACGCCTATGATAGGTTTATTTTCGTTTAAACGTCACCTTTTCCTTAACGCAACGCAACGGACTCCTAGGGCCTGTTCACATAGGAGTCCGTTGCGTTGCGTTAAGGAAAATATGACGTTAAGAAGAAAATAAACCAATCATATGCCTCCAAACGATTAGCAATGAAAATTTTAACGCCTATGATTGGTTTATTTTCGTCTTAACGTCATCTTTTCCTTAACGCTACGCAACGGACTCCTATGTGAACAGGCCCTTATGTGAACAGGCCCTAAGGAACGTTTCAGAAGAGAAAGCTGTAATTATAAGTTCTGCACAGAATTATTGCTAACGAGTTGCTTTATGATGAAGCATATATAACGCCTACAGTTGTTATTCATATATGTCACTAAATACAAATAGCGTAAAACAACTCTTAGGGCCTGTTCACATAGGAGTCCGTTTCGTTGCGTTAAGGAAAAGATGACGTTGAGACGAAAATAAACTAATCATAGGCGTTAAAAATTTCATTACTAATTGTTTGGAGGCATATGATTGGTTTATTTTCGTCTCAACGACATCTTTTCCTTAATTATATTTTAAATTATATTGCTTTGCGGTCAGCATTCTCTTACTAGAATTTTGCTTCAAAACTGCAATTATACTCATGCATGAATATATAGCATTGCAGTCGCTTATAAAGCCTTGTTCATATTCATCCAACAGCATTAGGGTCTGTTCACATAGGAGTACGGGGCGTTGCGTTAAGGAAAAGATGATGTTAAGACTAAAATAAACCAATTATAAGCTTGTTTACACGCTGGCGAGAGGGGGGGGGGCTTGTCTGTCGCGTTATCGATGTCACCCGCTGGAGGATACACCCAGACCCATATTTCAAGCTGATTTTCAAGCTCGGTGGCCACACGCGCGTTAAAACACTTCGCTGCATATAACTGTTTCTGTTGCTGCTATATTCGTGTGTTCTCGTCTTAAATTGTTGATATTTGAAATAACTACATCAAGGAATACTACTTAGATAGTACGCTTATCAGTCTTAAAATTGAAAAATATCCATATCTTTACGATACAAGGCATATTGATTTCAAAACCGTGAACTGAAAAGAGATACTTGGATGGCTATAACTATGATGGTGAATAATTAAAGATATAAATGACTTTTAATATACCATGTTTTTAAATTTTCTGTTGAATCGTAAAAATTTGACAATTCTGTTGTCTTCCTTTTTTACCTTCGGTAAAAATGTCCACTGACGTATGAACCTGCGTGACCTTCCTTTTCGCATATACGTGCGACTTTAAAAAAAGGACACTTACTTAATAATAAAATAACACTTTATTTGGATAACGTTAGAGCATGACCGCTCTGATTCGCATTAATACTACATCTGCCTTTTACACTTGCAACGCTCACAGCGTTAATCTCTTGGCGAGAAAATAGCTTTAACATTCGGGCATCCTGATATTTCAATTGCCCACAATTGTGAACCAATGTACATATACTAAACAAACTTATTTAAACACTTTTAAAAAAACACAATTTTAACTTGAAAACATTAATTCTAACTTAAAACACATTTTTTTTCCTTAACAGAAATTTAGTACACAATTATTCATAAATTTATCACAACTTGATTAACATATTTTCTTTAGAACACAACATAATAAACAATTTAAGTATACGAATAGCATTTTAAAATATATTTACATATCTTTATAAAAAGAATATTAAAGTTTACTGTTCTATTTTCAAATTTTATGAGTCCTCAATTTTTTTTCATAAATGCAGTGAAATAGTTCTTTATAGTTCAATATAAGTCCATGATCAAATTAAAATAAAGTTATTTATATTACCTTGTTCCTTTGTCTGTTCTAACGTGAGGGTTACCTGAATTCTAGTCGGGTGGACCAGAAGTCTCCTCATCTTCGGATTCCTCTCCTAGGTTACGCCAAGGTCTTCACTTGGTCGACAATGCTGTTCAAATTGGTGGTAAGTGCGGCAAGACCCTCTGTCACCGCTGATTCGCTTGGACAGTCCGAATTCATCGGCAAGGTTCCTAAGAGTTTTTAAGGCGTGCTGGGTGGAAGTATTCTTTGCGGTATTAAGCCTGGTGAATCTAGAGAAGTTGTCACTTGCCACAATCAAATCTTGGTTAAATCCAGTGCAGATGTTGGTCTCATAAACTGCATCATGTTTATTATTTTCAGCTCGTAAACTCCTATGGTCAGTATGCATTATCGTAGCATAAACATGCCTTAGCGTCTCAGTGTTAACATCCATCGGAGAATTTTATCTTCTATAATATAATTCTCTATAGTCTTATTAGTTTCTTTATACTTGGTTTCGCATTTTAAGCAGTCCTGCACGTCGGCAATGAAAATACAATTTTCTGAAACACTTCCTTTGTCGATACATGAACTGACATAAGGCAAAGGTTCACTCGGTGTACCGTCTTGGTCACTCAAAGCACCTAAACCCGCATTTTTCACGCCAAGTGTCATAGTTCTCTCAGTCATTGGGGCATCACTTTCTAATGAAGAATCTCGAGTATATACATCGTCAACGGTATCACTGACAACATTTTCACTGTCAACATTTTCACCGTCAACAAATTAGCATTAGAATTGCTCAAATTCTTCTTTTCTATACTTGTATTCGCATTTAAATGTACATTTTTGTCACAAAATATTCTGACTCACTTAATGCGCATGCAAACTAGCAGATTTCGTATTCCTTTCTGTCTTGTAAACAACTTCTTTCAGATTTTCGTTCCTTGAAATTTTAGAGTTGCTGATTTTTGAATCCTTGTCATTTATAGCTGGAATAATCGTTTTTCCCTCATTAACTTCTAACAATGCATCTGAGTTATCTTCTTTATCTTCAAAAATTATTAATCCGTTATTTATTTCTTCTGGTTTAGCTTTTACAATGTTTATACTGTTGTTCACAACTTGCGTATCTTCGACCGTTTTTAATTTCACGCGTGATTCAGTTTCTCCGGAATCCATTTCAATAAAAGGAAAATCTCTACTATACCCAACGTACAAACTTTTGCCTACGGCTGCATAAGCAATGTAAAGTAAATCCAAAAATGTTCTCCCTACCAATAAATCAACCGGTTGCGTTTGATCTGGTACGATTAGAACAGAAACATATTTCGCGATTAAGTCATCAATCTGAATATCAATCATCGTCCCTCCTGCACATTTCACTGCTGGCGTCAGTTGATTTCCGAAACCAAACAAATGTTTTTCACATGGCGAAGTGTTTAGTCGTAAATTTTTCGCTACAGAGTCTTTTAAAAGGCAGCTGCTACTTCCGGTGTCCAACAAAGCGCTGACACGCTGTTTATTAATTTGCGCGTCTTTGAGCTACCGGTTTGGCGTTAAAGATTCGGTGTCGCTTACATTCAAATGATTCGTATTCTTTTCGTCTTTCACAGTACAATATTTTTTTGAATGGCCTTTAATGCCACAGTTCTTACAAGGTAAAGGGCAATTTCTCGCAACATGGCCATATACATTACATGAAAAACACTTTCGAATGGAATTATCGTACCCAATAATAGACATATCATTGGATTTGTTACCATTTTTGTTATCTGGTTTATTCGACTCGACACTCTTATAATTGCGGGAATCTATCTTAGGATTATTACGGTAATAACTTTTGGCTTCATCATAATATGCAGTGTTCTTAAATTCATTATTTGCAATTTTAAATCCCAAGCTCACACTTTCGTGTTCGTCCAATTTACCTGCCAACTAGTTTGCATTTACAAATTTCGGCCAAGAATCGAAAAAATGCTCTCGTATTACATTTGGAACTCGTTTCTTTAATTGATCCGTTATAATAAGTTCTTTTAAAGAGTCAAAATCGTTAATGTTTAAACCAGCTAGCCATTCATTAAAATAATTTCGCAGATCATAAACGTAATCTTCCCATGTGCTTTTTGAATCTTTCACATGATTTATATATTTCTGTCTGAATTTTTCGGGACTCAACTTAAACCGTCTTAATAACAAGGTTTTAACAAATACATAATCATTAGCTTTTTGTTCATCTTCCCTGGCGATAAGTTAGGTGAATTCGTAAGGTAAAATGTCCTCATAGATGAGATACATAATCTTCTTCTTTAATACCTATACGTTTAGCTTGCCGTTCAAACAACATTAAATAAGATGATTTAATGCAACAATTTAGCTTAATCGTCATTTACGCTAAATTGTTGCATTAAGCTCCGTAGTTCAAAGTTACTTTTGTTTATTTCTGAAACTCGAACAGTTTCATCGTGTCCTCCCAAGGATCTATTAGTAGTTTCGATTTTTAAGTTTTTCTAATTCAAAAGCTCTTTCAGCTTCCAATTTTTGCCGTTCAGCTTCTAGTCGTTCTCGTTCATAAGCTCTTTCAGCTTCAAGTTTTTCTTGTTCATAAACTATTTCTTCATTCTTAAGCCTAGTATCTAAAATTCTTTCAAATAAATTTTTGGTGAATTGTTCATCATAATCTCTGCTTTGGCAAATAATTTTCTTTAATTCCGATATCGTATTATCGGTTGAGACTACATTACCGAGATCTAGCTCCTTCGCTGTTTGTAACAAATCAATTTTTCTGCCCTTCCCTAAATAAGCCAGTTTTGTTACTTATAAATACTTTAACGAAAATAACATACTTGCTTCATCATTAAACATAACTTGTGTATTCGTATTCCGTTTTGGTGAGTAGGCGGAATCCCTCGTCTGATTTTTGTTGTCTTCCTTTTTTACCTTCGGTCAAAAATGTCCACTGACGTATGAAAAAGCGTGACATTCCTTTTCGCATATACGTGCGACTTTAAAAAAAGGAGACTTACTTAATAATAAAATAAGACTTTATTTGGATAACATTAGAGCATGACCGCTCTGATTCGCGTTAATACTACATCTGCCGTCTTTTACACTTGCGGCGCTCACAGCGCCATCTCTTGGCGAGCAAATAGCTTTAACAATTCCATGTATTAATAAATACTTTTTAAAAGTTTTTTGAGGAATTATCCCATCAACTTGAAAGAAAATGAATTTAATTGGAAGTTGCATTTCACTTTTCATTCCCGTCCCGGCAGATAGATGGCTGCACCTGTCTACAAAACAAAATTAACTGAAAATGCTTTCAATTCTGCTTAAAGATAGCCAAAAGTATTAAAATAATCATTGTCATCGTGTTCTGAGCTATTCTAAAAGTTTCAAATGTCTAGCTAGTCGGGAAGTTAGTTAAAAATCGACTGCAAGATCTGTACTGGACAAACACACACACAAACAAACAAGAAAGCGAGTTAATAAAAACATGGTAAAAATGAGACCAAATGGGCAAAAACAGAAGATCTAACGTTGATTGTAATATTGTTTTATTGTTTAAGTTACAAGTTATAATCTAAGTTGTAAGTAGGTGATAATTATAACTAGACTGCGGATTATATACAATTGCATATTAGGGCATTTTTCAGTATTTTTGCATAATGCATATTTCTATGAATGCGCAATTTGTTTTTATTCTATCTTTTTCAAAATTCTTTTTTATCGCATTTTTTCCAAAATATATTAATTCTTAAAATGATTTTGTTATCTATAAGCTGGGAGAAAATCAATATTTACTGATTTGCATGAGCCTTTCTATTAAAAATATTACAAATAAAAATTGCTCCAGAAATAATATCTGAAAAATATCATCTTGTCTGATATCCTTTCAGCTAAATGTGTAGGAGTGTAAATTTTCCGTTTAGCGATCTGTCACTTACTAGTGGATATACCCAGTAATTTCTTTGACGTCGACGACGTCGTCGGCGAACAATTTAAAAGCCCATAACGTGTTAACAGCATTTTTATTTATTGAAAATGAGTTCATGTTGCACTGGAGAGCACAACCAAACGACTGAGTTTGCGTCAAAGAACACGCCCGTGTGGCCGGCTTGTGCCGTCGTCGTAGTATTTGGAAAAGCTTGCGAGGCGCCTTAGAGCAGGAGCTGCTTATCCTCGGTATCAACAGTGGGATCTTTCTTGGTTACCGTTCGCAAAATTATAGCAGATTGGATAACGTTAATAAATAATAATAATAATAATAAAAATAATATTTTTTTAAAGTTTAAGTTAGATTAAATTAAATTTTAATTAGAGTTTGAGAACTGGCAATATTAGTTTCAAATTTTAAGTTAGTTGGTAATGACGGAAAACCTGGGGAATATAGAGAAAATATTAAAATAGTTAGAGGGGTTTAGGAAGAATATTGCTGAAAAATAAATGACAAATCACGTTTGTGAGAGTCTCGCTTCTGCCTCGGTAGGGTGTTGTCGTACTTTTTTCTGCTGGTGTTAAGTCTCGCGTGTGACCCACGTGTTTACGCTGATTTTGCTTTTCTCTTCGGTTACTTTTACTTGTCTGTGGCCTTACGGGGATTAATTAATCCTTCGTATGTGTGACGGGCCTGTTCTAGTGACAGCCTTTCATTACGGTACTAAATTGGATAACAATAGATTGAATCTTAACGACAAAATGGAAACTTATATGGATACAGAAAATACGGCGATCTCTAGTAGGGATGTGCTTCTAAATGGTGATATAAATGGATTCCGGCCGGAACTGATTCCTGAAGTGATAAGACGACTATACTTATAGAAGAATGTAGTGTGCGCATGGATTATAAAAATTACGCTGACCAGATCTCACGGATTACAGATTTCTTAAAGGACTTAAACCAAGGACTGACTAGCTCTGGAAACGTCTATTATCGAGCGACGACGATATTGAGAGGTATGTGGCATTTGATTACTGAGTTCTGGTATTCATGTAGTGTTGACAGTATTAATATTATTTATCAGCATATTGATATAAATATATTGTGGCCTATTAAGCAGAAAAAGTCTAGGAAATTAAGTTTTAGTGATAATGATGTTAATTGTACTGAGAATATGAATAATGAGAGGGAAATTCCGAAATCCAAAAAGCTTGCGAAGAAATCCTCGGTAGAGGAAGTAAGGGGAAATATTAACAGTACAAAAAATCGCTAGGATATACTGAGGGGCGAGAGTGAAGGGATTAATGATGAAACAGAGGTAGATAACAAGCATGAAATTAGTGCGCAAGCACCAAGGGAGAAGAAGCCAGATCCGTTTTGGATCTTGAAAAGTCAGGATAAAGAATGGAAAAATATAACGCAAGAAATCAACACAGTTTTGAATGATAAACTTCAACTTCAGGACTCAGGAAAATTCGTTAAAGTTTTTCCTAAAAACATCATTCAGTTTAGAAGTATACAGAATCTTCTAATGCAACGTGAAATCAAATTCTTTGCAATGAATCCAAGGGAAGAACGCCCACTAGAAGTTTTAATCAAAGGTATCCCTTCTGATATCCCGATTGAGGAGAGGGGAACTGATTGCCCTGGGTTATTCAGTTCAAAGGGTAACACAACTCAAAAGGTTTAAAGACAAATCAAAATTACCAATTTTTCTCTGTAACCTACTTCCTAATAACAAAACCAAAGAAATTTATGAAACTAGGGAATTCCTAGGTTTAAGGTAATTGTAAGGGTAGAGACATATAAATTTAAAGGGGGAGCGAAACAATGTTATAATTGTTTGAACTTCCACCACAGTAGCGATACTTGTCAAATGGATGCACGATGCTTAAAATGTGGTGAGAGCCACAAGACAAATCAATGCCAAAAGCCATAATCCGAGAAGGCTAAGTGTGCAAACTGTGGGGGAGATCATCCTGCCAATTATAAGGGCTGTATTCGCCACCCCAATTATTTTGAAAATAAAAAACAGCAGATACAATCAATTAGAGATGTAGGAAAGATCAATGATGATAATGGTAGGTTAATCCTACAAACCAATTCTGGAAACTCGTTCCAAAAGGCAGCAGCTGCCCCAGAAAAAGACTACAGTGCACTTTTTAAACCGCAAAAACAGGTTTTGCAAACCCCAACAATAGCAACTGAACTGGTAATAGTGTAGCGGCCCCCGTTCTCACCCCCATGCAATAACACAATAGCCAGCGATATTTCAGTTGAAAGACTTGAAAGGGTACTCGAGAAACTTCTTGCTATTGAGGTTGCAATCTCAAAAATACGAAACCATGCTAGAGAAACTGGTATAGACTTCATGGCCCTTATGGGCTCGAATAGTAAACTCCCAGCTCTAGCGGCTGGTTCCCAGGGGGCGCCCTCTTCTCTTTAATCTCTCGTAAGGCAGTTAGGATACTGAGTTGGAACGCTGATGGCCTCCAAACCAAGATTGACGAACTTAGGGATTTTCTCATCGATAACCCTGTTGACTTGGTCCTGGTACAGGAGATTAGAAATCGCCATGCGAGGTACCTTAAGATCCAAAATTATAATTTAATACACACGCCACGTGTTGACAGCAGTAATAATAGTATCCTAACTTATGGAGGTACAGCAATCAATATCAACAGAAACATTAAATTTGATCATATCCCCAGTCTTAATCTGAATATTCTTGAAAACACCATAGTCAAAATTTATCCTACCCCCAATAATCCTATCTATATTGCTAGAATCTATCTCATGGCAGCTTATAATTTTTTGGCCAGTCTTGATATTCAAAATTTATTCTCCCTAGGTGATAAAGTTATTTTGGCTGGGGATTTTAATGCACACTAAACAAGAAAACCGAAATAACAGCTCAAGATACAGAATTACATCCTTTATTTCCGGTGGTCCAGTGGCTTCTGAACTTACAAAGAGGAAAGAAAAACAAAATAAACTTTTACATCAATCTAGCTGGTATCGCCATCTATTGAAAGAATTATGAAGTATCATTATATCACTACTTATGAAGTACCATTATTCTACACTCCCCACCGAACTCTGCTTACAGAGTTCAATTGCTAGCACATTCAAATACTTAAGACAAAAATTCTTAAACTAAAAGTATTTAGAAAATTAGAGTTAACACTACTGTTTTTTACTTAATGAACAAACAAAAAATGTCCTAAACTTAGTTCAGTTTATGAGTTGTGAGTGAGTATGTATAGACACAGGATTATTTATAGTCCTAGGTGATTTCCAAGGGATATAATAATTGCACTGATCGTTTGTACGACCCTTTAGGGGTTCGTACAAGGCAAGACCTTACTAGTCCATCTCTACCTTTGAATGTCTCTTCGATCACTCCGAGGTCCCAAAGAAATTTAGATTTAGATTGTCCTTCCAATAGCACAACGTCCTTCGCCTTGAGTTCAGCTTTTCGAACGGGAGTCGTTAAATTGTGCGCAGTTTTCAAGTTTAGAAGATAGTTATCTTTCCATTTCTGCCAAATTCTGTTCAACAACACAGTTTGGTACTTCTTTCTCCTGGTCAGACTCTCTTTAGACGACACGTTGTTTATTAGTTCTACGAAGTGCGCTGGATATTCAAGACTGTTTCTGTCTGGATACAGAAAATGAGCTGGGGACAGGGCTTCGGGTTCTCCAGCTTCGCTGTACACGTAACTCAGTGGACGATGATTCACCACAATTTCGACTTCTGAAACGACTGTGGTCATCTCTTCAAAATTAAGCAGCGCTCTCCCAAGTTTTTTTTTAAAGAGGATCTTTAATAGTCTTCATTAGGCGTTCATAAAACCCTCCCCACCATGGCGAGAGTTCCATGATGAACTTCCACGTTATTCCTTCTGGAGAGACGAAATTTTGTATTGTAGAATCCCTGATTATCTTGTTAAAGGAGGATAAGTCCTTTTTGGCACTCTTGAAGGACTTGGCGTTGTCCGAATAAATGATTCTACAGTTTCCTCTACGGGCAAGAAATCGACGAAATGCTAAGAGAAACTTTTCTGTTGACATGCTGGACACGAGCTCCAAGTGTACTCCCCTAGTTACTGCACAAGTGAAAAGGCTTATGTAAGCTTTGTGTTTCTCTTCTCCTTCTTTGACGAACACCGGTCCTGTGAAATCCACTCCTACGACGCTAAAGGGTGGCGTCATAGCCAATCTGTCTCTTGGGATTGGTGCAGTCAACTGTGTTGCTGGTTTTACAGCTGATCTTCGGCAGATGAGACAACGATGAATGACTTTTTTTAATGTACTGCCTCCCCTTAGGAATCCAAAACTTTCTTCTTACTCTGGTCAGAGTGCAGTCTACGCCAGAGTGAAAGGCTCGTTCATGTTCTCTGCGAATTATGAGACTCGTCAAAGTTGCTGTGTTCGGCAGAAGCGCTGGTTTCTTTTCTTCATACGTCAAGTAATCACTTTCATCTAAACAGCTTGACACTCTTATGATGCCATCTCCATCAAGGAACGGAGACAGAGTGAAGAGAGAGGAGTCCCGGCCAACCGATCTTCCCTGTTGGAGACTCTTCAACGCTGACGGGTAGAACTCTGCTTGAACTTCCCGTAAGCAAATCCTTTCTGCCTCTTCAAGCTCTTTGGCCGTCAGATTTTCTTCCAGACATGTTCCTCCCCTTGCTCTTGAAACAAATCTTTTCATCCATGCCACGATTCGTAGAATTTTCAGATACGAACTATATCTAGACGTGTCAAGTAGCCTCTTTGACTCTACTACGCATTCGTGAACGGTCACCTCCTTCTTCATCTCAAGTAAATGGCAATCAACCTCTTGAAGTTCTTGTGAAGGCCAATCTGCTTCAGCTTGTGACAACCAGTCGGGACAATGAAACCAAAGACGTGACTCTCGCAGCACAGACATGGGTATACCACGAGAGATCAAATCCGCTGGGTTATCTTTACCAGGCACATGTAGCCATTTGGCTTCTGAAGTCAACTCCTGTATTTCCTTAACTCTGTTAGATACGAACTGTTTTAACTTAAGAGGGGAAGATTTCACCCAGTAGAGCACAATTAACGAGTCCGTCCAAAAGCATATTTTGTCCACACAAATTGTTTTACTGAAGGACTTTAACACTGTCTTACTTAACCTTGCTGACAGAACCGCTCCCATGAGTTCTAAACGAGGAAAAGTTTGTTGGAGTTCATGAGTTGTTGTCTTTACGGGTGACACTCTTCCTTTTGTAGAGATGAATGAGATTACTATTCTCTCATCGCGAGTTATGATTCTGAAGTAGGACATTGTGCCATAAGCCTTTAAACTGGCGTCAGAAAACATGTGAAGTTCAATGCGATCTATTACCTCATTTCCTGTCTCAAAAAAATAGTAACGTGGAATTTCTAACAAATCTAATTCTCTGATATCGTCGCACAACTGTCGCCACGTTGACCCAATATCTGAAGATAGTGTTTCATCTCAATCTACATTTGCTTTCCACAACGCTTGGATCAACATTTTAATTCCAATTGTGAAATGTCCAAGAAAACCTATGGGGTCAAATATCATACCCACAACTCTTAAAAGATGACGTTTCGTCAAAACCGGCGTTGAAATAACAGTGATCAAATCCTTTGTATCAAAATAAAGCCTATCTATTTCAGGATTCCAACCTAATCCCAAAACTTTAAGAGGGAAATTACCATGACCCAAATATTTATTCGCACTGTTTCCGTTTTCTACGTGAATATTTGATTTTTCCCACAGTTCACGAAGTTGTTTACTATTACTCTGCCATTTCCGTAACTCCATACCTGCGTCCTTAAATATCTGCATACATTCAAGGCTAGTTTGGAACGCATCTTCTACAGTCTGCCGACCACTAATTAGGTCGTCAACATACAGATTTTCATTTAGAGTTTGGAAAGTTGAAGGTAAGTTCTCAGAATATTTTTCAATATGTTCCTTTACTGTGGCGGCTAACAAAAATGGAGAACAATTTATACCGAACAACACACGGCAAAATCTGTAAATAATAGGGTTCTCTTGGTCAAGTTCGTTAATCCAAAAAAATCTAGATACATCTCTATCAATTGGATCAAGCTGTAGTTGCAGAAAAGCTTGGCGTATGTCTGCGGTAATTGCAATGGGATTTTCTCTAAATTTAAGCAACAAATCCAAAATATCAGGGCATAGATTGGGCCCAACATGTAGACAGTCATTTAACGATAGCTCATTTTTTGCGTGACTGGACGCATCAAATACAATCCTCAAACGACTCGTCATTTTATCGTTCCTGATAACCGCTCTGTGCGGTAAATAAAATTCTACCCCCTTTTTTTCGCTTTCTTTTTTAACCCTCTCTATTATACCTTTGCGTTCATAACCATGAATCACGTCTTTATACTCATTAAAAAGATCCAAATCGTTTAAAAAACGCAGACGCAATCTACGAAATCTTTCTGACGCCACTTCAAAATTGCTTTTTAGCATGTCCTTGGCACCATCTTTCCACAAAAGATTTACTGTGTATCTATTACCATCAAATTTAAGATTAGACTTAAATTGTTCTAGTTGTTTGTGTTCACACAAAGAGTCACTTTTATCAATTATCCCTAAATTCTCCAAATCATGAAATCTCGACAAATCTTTTAATGCCACTGCATTACTAACAAATACCTGTGAACACACAACCTCATTTTCTAACTCACATCCCGCCACGAGCCAACCAAAATGGGAATTTATTGCCATTAGGTGTGCAGTGATTTCAACTCTTTCGTTCCGCATAATTTCCCAGAATACATCGGCGCCTAACAGTATTTCGCAATCACACGTCTCCCCTTCACAAGCGCTAACATCTGCAAAATCCATTCCAAGTTCTTTCATTTTGTTTATTATTTTCTCCGACGGTGGGAAGATAGGAGCCGAACTTATAGTTTCAGTTACGAAACACTGAACTATCTTTTTCCAACTTTGTTTTTTTATTCTGCAACTCAACGCGAACAACCGGATACGCTCTTTGCTTTGCAGTTTTGGCGCCAAATGAAAAAACTGAAAGATTTTCATGTTTAATTGGTTTTAAACACAAATTTTTTTTGCTAAGGATTCACTGATAAAGGTTCGGTGCGACCCTTGATCGAGAAGAATGCGTATATATTTTGTTTCTCTTTCTGATTTTGCGATTGCTGTGCATGTTTGTAAAATGACCCTTCTCGACCCGACGATGTTGTTATGACACTGGGAAATCGAGCTCAACGATTGAATTTAGCTTTTATTTTGTTTTGATACATTGTTACAAATTGACTCGTAGTGTGACCTAGATCCACATTTACAATTAGTTTTGTTTCTGCAGAAACGCCAAACATGATTTTTATTGAAACATTTTAGACATCTAAATTCTTTTTTTAACTTTGCTAGTTTTTCATCTAGCGTAACATCACATTTATATTTATCATGTGACTTATTACAAAACAAGCAATTAGGAACAACAGTATTAAATGCAGCAGCTGATGACTGAAAGTTAAACTTGCGGTTGACTGTGTATGGGTTGTGTTGATCAAGCCTGCCTCTCCCACTTGGTTAATTAGTGCTTTGACCAGTCAGCGTGATCGCTGATTCTCGACATTCCACTTCATTTCGTATATACTCAACAAGCTCATTGATGTTAAACTCGCCCCTAGAACTTCTTTTACGATTGTATTCTAAGCTCATTTCATCTGGTATTTTCTCTAAAATAATGGGACACAATAAAGTACCATAAGACCCCGCTGTAACATTCAAAGAACTTAAACTGCGAATATGCATTTCACACGTGTCATAAAACTTACGTAAACTGTTAACATCACGGGCATCTTTAATACTTTGCATGTCAAGTAACTTTTTTATATATGAGCACTAATTATCAAATCTCTACGATCCCAGCGATTCTTCAGTAATTTCAGGGCCGAGTCGTAGTTCTCAGCTGTCAAAGCAAAACCGGAAATGGCACTCAAAGCCGACCCACCTAAGTAACTTTTTAGATACGTAAATTTCTCGATTTTACTTAAAGAATCATTACTATGAATTGTATTATCATACTGGTTGTAGAAATCAAGCCAATTAATGGCATCGCCGTAAAATTTAGAAATTACTAATGTTGGTAATTTAAATAATTGCTGCTGATTTTTAACACTGATGTCACTATTGTCAATCAAATCATTAGAGTTTACATTAGGATTTATTGGTTGATTCTGTGAACCATGCCCTACATTGACGTTTTCTTGCCTCATTTCAGTAACGGGAGTGGAACCCTGCTTTGAATTTCTATCAGCGACCATCTTTTTAACATATCTCTCTATTTTACCACAAAACGTAACTATTTTCTCAAAATAATCTTCGCTGGCCAAAGCATCATTTTCAACTTCTTCTAAGTCTAAAAGACCAAAAATCTGGTCGTCAATTTCTTTCAATGAATTATTTTTTTCTTTTAACTGATCAGAACAGCTCAATAAATCCTCACATTGGTTCTCTAATGTGTACTGATCATCATTTAATTCTGTGGCGAAAGTATTTTGTATTTTAGTAATTAATCTAGTCGTAGCCGTTCTGAAAGCGGCTCGTTTCTTTTTTAACAACAAAACAGGGCTCTGTTCCGCGTCACTTTTATTTCCATCCATGTGCTTATATTATTTCATAGATAAACAATAAGATCATACAATCGAAATCGAAAGTGATGAAAACAAACTAAAAAATAAACTAACTCACTCACAAACTAAAACTAAACTCACTCACTTGGAAGTAGTACTCACTCACGTTAAACTTCCTTTAAAAATCGAAACACAGGCAATACTTTTCCCGGCCGCCCGTGCACCATAAACAAGAAACCGAAATAACAGCTCAAGATACAAAATTACATCCTTTATTTCCGGTGGTCCAGTGGCTTCTGAACTTACAAAGAGGAAAGAAAAACAAAAATATACTTTTACATCAATCTAGCTGGTATCGCCATCTATTGGAAGAATTATGAAGTATCATTATATCATTAAGTACCATTATTCTACACACACCACACACGCTGGAATTGCGCGTACAATAGAAGTTAGATGCTATATAGTTGAATTTAGTCTTGCTTTCCGATATAGCTTTCGGAGTGCTTAATTCGAACGTAGCTTCGCACATCAGGAACCACAGTGAAGGATCGGCGAAATTGTAGGCCGGTATTTTTACTGCTCCGACTTCTTGCGTCATATTTGAAGACTGGTGAGCACGTGGTCAGCGAAAAATAAATTGTCCTTCGATATAGGCAAAAATAAGTCCAGGCGTCCGTTATTTTACTTGTACGTATTCACAGGTCATCATTGTGATAATGTTGGATGCCTGATTTAGACGGCTGGAAGCAGATATTAAACTTAACAAATAAACTTTATTCAATCTCCTTCATCACCTATCAGTTACAGATCAGCGAGCGAAGTGTTCACAAGCATCGAGAATTTCTCGAGACACAATACTACCACGCCACCTATCGGTGCCGTGCAACATAACATGACATTGGATGGTGGTGCCATCTATTATACAGGAAATAAAATGAAATGCATTTATAAAATAAATAAAATAGGTTATCACTACAAATTAATAAAGAATAGATTTGATTATAGACATTTTTACCTACAGAATATGTTTTTCAAAACTACTGCCCGTTTTCCCTCAACGAAAAACAGAATCCCACTTCAATAGAATAAGGGCCTGTTCACATAGGAGTCCGTTGCGTAGCGTTAAGGGAAAGATGACCTTGAGACGAAAATAAACCAATCATAGACGTTAAAAATTTCATTGCTAATCGTTTGGAGGCCTATGATTGGTTTATTTTCATATCAACGTCATCTTTTCCTTAACGCAACGCAACGGACTCCTATGTGAACAGGCCCTAAAAATTCAAAGTTCGGTTTTCTGATCACATGATCTCAGCGTTTAAGGGCTTGTTCACATAGGATTCCGTTGCGTAGCGTTAAGGGAAAGATGACCTTGAGACGAAAATAAACCAATCATATGCCTCCAAACAATTAGCAATGAAATTTTTAACGCCTATGATTGGTTTATTTTCGTCTCCACGTCATCTTTTCCTTAACGGACTCCTATGTGAACAGGCCCTTACACAATGCCAGACGAATCGGTGCCCGCATTTCCGCAGCTGTCTGTTTTGGAGTCATCATCACCATAAGGGTCGGAGTCCGATTTAGCCAGGTGCCTCCTGAATTTCGACCGAGAAACCTCAGGGGAGGTATTTGGAAAGATAATACGCTCTTCCACCCTCTCTATCTTCATAGAGGGACTTTCCGGTCTATGGATTTAATGTGCCCATATCCAGACTAGACAGTATTTAATATGTCAATACTAGAGGTATTTAAGGGCGGTTGTCGGTATTCGATCCGATCCCCTCTCAGTACCGAAAGTCGAAGTGCTACCACTAGGCTACCTCGAACTCACATACATACTTAATAAAAGCATAAGTGTGTGTGTGTGTGTGGCTTATTCCACCCGCTCTAGCCGTAGGCTAGACCAGGTCCATGAGGCCAAAAGTTACTATAAAATCGCTAACAAGCAAAGGGTCTCTATATATATCCTCCTTGGCAAGCCCCAGGCAGTTTAGAATATGGTCAGGAGAGGCTTCAGCAGTATTGCACTTAGAGCAAAAAGGGAAAGATTTTTGCCCCTGATTGTAAACAAGACTCTTGAGGTGTCCACTAGCAAATCTGCTAATGGTGGTCTGCATCCTTCTGTTGCCCTTGACATTAAGGGCACCACCAGGAGATTTTCGGTCGTACCAGTGGTGTGTCGGAGGGGTCTTCCATAAGTGCTGATTAATAAGTTTTCTTCTTGAGTAAATTTCAAGGTAAGTTAAAGTATCTCTCGAAGAAATAGGAAGTGAGGCTCCATCCTTAGCAAGAATATCAGCAGTCTCGTTTCCAGAAAGTCCTATATGAGACGGAACCCATTGTAAATATACCTCTCGTTGTTTAGAAAGGTCTTTGAGGATCTCCAGAATCGACAGTGAGGTTTTATCCCCGACTCTTGTCCAGCTGCTCAAGTGCTGAATGGCACTGCGGCTGTCACTTAGGATCCAAATATCACGGTGAGAGGTTTCATTTTTAATAGTTTTCAATCCCTCTTCAATGGCAATAAGTTCAGATCTGAAAACTGATCAGTAATCTGGATTCCTAAACTTATAATGATTTGAGTTAGTAGGGGTCTTGATATAAATACCACTGCCGCAGGTATTGTGTTCATCTTTACTGCCATCGGTATAAATCTGAGTAGCAGTATGAGGGATTTGATTTATGATTTCAAGAGCAAGCTGATGCAAGTATTCTGGTAAGTCATATTTTTTGTTTGTGAGGGACGAGAGATTAGTTTGGAAATGAAAGATGATTGGAAATGAATGTAGCATTTACTATCCAAGAGAAATCTATTGCTTTTACTCTTTAGCTTTAGTTTGGAAATGAAAGTATAAGTGTTTTGTACACAATGATAAGCTAACAGCATGATACACCTCTGTAGTGTAGCATTTACTATCCAAGAGTAAAAGCGATGGATTTCTCTTGCAAATTACCCCTTTATCGCTAGTAGGGATTCTCTTGTATCGATTGAGGTTGAACTGCTATAGGATTAGCCATCAGTCTGAAGTACTATTCGCTCGGGTTACTTTTAACCGGTTCCATCAACCTCCTGCATTCGAATCGATTCGATATATCGAATTTCGAATATAGTAGGGAGATAGTACATTCCGTATTAGTGAAAGTTACATCCTCTCACTTCGAAAACGAAACTGTCCATATCATTGTTCTCTGCCGTTAGTCTAAATTTTACGTGTGTTACCAGAACAAGTGTTACTTTAGGTAGTATGATTTGTTCTCATTTTAGATATGCTCTGAGAAATAGTTTATCTTTGAAGCCTTTTAATTTCAGAATGTCTAGTACGTCTAGCTATCAGTATGAAACGTTGTCTGTCACATCTGATCATAATTACGTCTTCCATGTACAGCTTAATCGACCACAGTCATTAAATGCTATGAATAAAATGTTTTGGCATGAAATTTTGGATTGCTTTCGAAAAATCAAAGATGATAAAGATTGTCGTGTAGCTATTATATCTGGAGCAGGTAAGATATTTTCGTCTGGACTAGATTTCACAGATATGCTAGATCTGACGTCTAAGGTGATTGGGAAAGAAGATATAGCACGTAAAGCAAAGTATTTGCAGTCAATAGTTGAACAGTATCAAATGTCATTTACAGCTATCGAGGACTGTCAAAAGCCCGTGATTGCTGCTGTTCATGGCGGTTGTATTGGAGGAGGAGCAAATCTGATTTGCGCCTGCGATATCCGTTATTGCACCGAAGATGCGTTTTTCACCATCAAAGAAATAGATATAGGTTTAGCTGCCGATGTTGGAATTTTACAACGACTTCCTAAAGCCATAGGGAATGATAGTTTGCTTCGAGAGTATATTTATAGCTGCGAAAAAATTGATTCAAAAAGTGCCAAAGAGATTGGCATTGTAAGCAAAATTTTTGAATCAAAGGATATAATGATGAATGCAGCTAACCGCCTTGCAAATATCATTGCATCGAAAAGCCCCGTTGCTGTTCAAGGTACCAAAATTGCTCTTAATTACTCCCGAGACCATTCAGTGAAGGAAGGCCTAGAGTTCATGACTTATTGGAATATGACTATGCTACAAAGTGAAGATGTTTTAAAAGCTGCTGAAGCAACTATAACAAGATCAAAAGAACCACCAAAGTTTTCAAAACTGTAATTTCTTATATAATTATGAAATTTTCTTAGTGAAATGATTTGTACTTTAAAATTATGATTTATATTGAAAATTATGTTCATGTGAGTGTTTATTTTGTACTAAATTGGCATTTAATGATATAATTATTCAAGTTAGATAAATATTTTCTATGGTACAGAAAAAAGTGTTTTTAATGTTTTTATATTTTATTTTTGTACCTCATTTTTTCATAGTACTTGTTACTGTTTCTAAATAAATATATTACTTTTTACAATTCGTGTTTAATTTTTTTTTTATAATTGAAGCCTATGGGCATGTAATGGAAACTTACAATATGAATAAGATATCAAGATATATATCTATCACTTATATCTCATGTAAATGATCATTTCTGTTAATTCTGCAGATTGAAAGAAGTTAGTGCTTATGAGCTTATATTTCAACCAATTAAAAAAAAGGCATTACTAATTGGTTATGTATGATACATTGTTTACTTATTCAGGTGTGTATGTTTATAATAGTCTTAATAAATACAGTGAACTCTAATTTATAATTGCTTGTTCTGAATAAAATTCTGAACCAGGCTGAGTATTTAGAATTGAATCACCCCGCCAAATTTATGCATTTAGAGGCATAATTATTTTAATAATTAAAACTGATGTATAAGATTATGATATATATTTTAATCTACACAATATTCAAGTTTGATTGTAATTCTATTCAGTTAAAAGGTGCTAATTGTGTATGTGACAATTAAGGTTGAAAATTGAGATTATCACAGAATAGTTACATCAAAGTATGGATATTAAAAGTGTCTTAAAGTAAAAAAAATTTGATTGTTATATCACATTTTGGTGGTTGTGGCTTTAAAATATTTAGAAATTAGTAATAAAATTTAAATGATTATGCAATTTATTTTATGATAATTATTAACTATTAATCGAGGTTTTAACTCATTGCTGACCAGACATGAGAATATGCATCTTTGGTAAAACTGAATCATATGGTCCCACATTCTTGCCGAGCTATTTTTTGTACGAAAGCCTTAACACATTGCTGGGTTTACTAGAAAGGGAATTTTAAGCACTGTTAATTTTCCTTTTATGGATCTTGATTTTGTGCTACAAAAAAGCAAACTATCACACCTATGTATTGTAAGATCAAATGCAAGCATGATATGAACTTTCCCCTGGTTGTATAAACCTTGTAGCCTGAGTTGGCCATGCTACTAATGTGTGCATAGCCTCTGCTGCACTATGGCAATGCTGTTACTTCACATGGATCCGGATCTGCTATGAATCTGCAGGCAATATAAACAGTAAAACAAAACTCTATGCATTGATTTTGGTTTAATAAATGTTACTGTCGTATCTGCCAATAAATCGTGTAGGAGTGTATAATTCAGGGTTAAATAATGACAAACATTCAACAATCTGCCACTTCTCATAAATCTGCGTAAATGTCATTTGCAAATTAACACTTGCACTTAATATAAAGTGAACAAATAATACACTTCAAACACTTATGAATGAAGCGATACCAGAATGAGTTTAAATTTTATAATAACCCTTTAACGTAAAAAATGAAGGATATTCCTGCCAGAATACCAAAATTCAGCTACTTACCACCTTATTTGGTGGTTTTTATAACAAAATCATAAAAATTTGAAAGATGGTTGTCATATTTGTTGATAATTGGCTGGGACCATATAATTCAGTTTAACTGCATCTTTCATTTTTCAAATTTTGATAAGGAGAGTTGGCAATTCAAGTCATCTATCCTTCAAGCAGTAATTTTTGATAATGTGTAGAAATTGAGGCTATATGCATTTGACAGTATTCTATCAGCAAGGAGCATTGGTGGTTCCAAGGGGGGGGGGCAATTTCTCCCCCCCCCCAAAAAAAAATCCTGGCGTATTTTTTTCCATAGCCTAAAATTATATAATCGTAGACCTAATACTAAATGAGTTTAAATTTAAAATGAGACTGTGTTTATTTCTTATATATATATAAAACCCTAAGAGCTGACGTTGCCCCCCCTCCCCCCAAAAAAAACAAACAACAAAAAAAAAAAAACGACTGGAGCCGCCCCTGGCAAGGAGTTGAAATTGATTTTTGCGGTTTATAATATTTTTAAAGTGATATTTGATTAAAAAAATTAATTTATAATTTAATTTTTTATTAGAAATGTCAATATATAATTGCAATTTTGTAAGAAAACTTGAGTTATATAATAAAAATATCAACATAATCTATGTAAACTGCTACACTTTCATATTTTGTAAATGATCAAATACTTATCTTTCAAGATTGGCAAATTTATGGGGATGTGCTATTGTTCCAAATTATCTAAATATCTATACATTTATATCTGTTTAAAGATGAGTAAACTTATCACCCATCCACTGTGTTAAGGCAGCAAATGATAATTTGCCAATGCTCAATAAACTTTTTATTGGTTGGTTGTTTGGGGTTTAATGGCGGGTTTAATTGGGGTCCAGAGAGGACATGCTGCACCAAAACTTTTTATTGAATCATCTGTAAATATTTATATTTTGTGTATATTTCAGTTATCTTCAACTTGATTTCTTTTGATACAATTCTGTTTTTGTTGCAATTCATAATTTTGAGAATTATCCTAAATGTAATGCTTCTTATAGTAGATATCGCTAAATATTTTCTTTTAATAAAACTTTTAAGTAGTTTTTGGCAGGGTTAGTTAATGTAAAAGTAATTTCAGTGCAATGACTTTTTTAAAAAACATTCGATTAAATTGACTTTTTTATTTTTGAAGAGAATCTGTTAAAAATCATAAATTATTATTTATTAACATTATCATCACTTATAAATTGTAAAATGATTGATGATTCATTAGCAAAAAAAACCTCACTGAAAAGAAGCAAATTTATAAATTCAGCCAGTTAAACTTGTCAGCTCATTTAAATTTTGTTTATTTTTTCTATTTATCTTAGAGTCATAAACTATACAAAGCATCTGATCAGTTTAAATTCATGTAAAAAAATTTAAGCAATTGGAAATATTTTCGAACTAATCTTCAATTACTCAAATATTTGTATCAATAATTGTATGAAAATCATAATTTTGTTTTAGTGTTGATAAATTGCATGTAAATGTTTTAATAGTTATCCTTATTGTTAAATTTCATTTTTGTTTCAAAAGAGGGTACATTTAAATTATTTATGCTTTGGCATTTTTATGAATATACTAAACAAAATAGAAATGTTAAACTCTTAAATTATTAAAAACATGCATGTAATTTATTTATTTATTTTTGCCTAAAATATGCATAATGAATAGAAATCTCCATCTTTCATAAAAGACAAAAAGCAGACTAATTTTTTTAACTAATAAAACATACTCTAAGTTTCTAGATAAAGCTTCTTATCAGCTGACACAAGCCCACTTTTTCTGTCTCTAATCTACTTCTCAGTTTGGAACAAACAAGTTCAAAATATGAAAGAATCTTGCAACATTAGTTGGTAAGGGAGCAGATATCAGAAACTATTATTATGTTCTGCAAGTTTTTCATTAACTTCGAAGACATATCTTCATTATTGCTACATGTGTTACCATGATTTCATTCAATTTCTTATAAAATGAAACCTTAAATTTATTATTATTTTTATCATAGTATGAAATTGAGCAAGTGTTTAAACAAATTCTATTTTTGACACGTCTTTTTTAGCAAGACCATTTTATTATGAGTAAAACCCTGTTTTTATATTTAGCATCTTTTAAAACTCCATAAGTAGTATATCAGTATTTGTGTCAAAAATTTTTTAAATTCATGTTTAGAATTCTTTAAAAATTTCTATTAATTCTACTACATATGCATAGTGTCAGAAATACATAGGGTACTTTTCTTTTTATAAAGTTCAACTGATACTAGCTTTAGACAGAAGTAGGTAACTGTACGTATAAATACACCAAGCATGTCTCAGAAAAATTAAGGGGAAATCTGAAAATTAGGATAATATTACTATTTATATATTAGAAATGTCATTATTCAATGCATAAATCAAAGTGAATTGATTGATTTTTAATCAACTTTTTTTCATTAATTTTTTTATGACTTTTACATTGACCATCAGACACACTATTGGTGAATGCTCATTTTCAATGCTTAAGCATGTTGAAAACTGTTGAAACAATTTATTACCTAACAAACATTTAAATATTTTGTCTGTAATGTTTATAGAACATACTGTACAAATGTTATTGATAAATATCAAAAGCAAACAAGAAAAGTATATGTATAAACTATGTGTGTAATCTGTGCTGTTATTTATGTAAAAGGTATAATTTTTTTATGACTCAAGATTATTATGTACTTTATATTATCTTTTGTACTTTTAAAATGAGGTATATCAAGGTATAAGACAAATAAAATGCATTTTAAAATTTTTACTTATAATGTATTTGAAAAAATTGTTTACTGCCTTGTGTTTAGGCAAGTCTTGGGAAGATTTATTTTTGGGATAAGGGATAAAAAATTGCAAAGCTATAAAGAAAATTTTGAATAGCTTTTTATGGTGCAAAGAAAGGGTAATATGCTCACTCCTTTCAACAATGTCACATCTCAAAATTTGATTTTTCAGGAGAGTGATTTTAAAGTTTAAAAGTAGAATAAAATGTATTAAAATTAAATATTAATTCTGCTCTCTAGAAAATATTGAGCGGTGAGATATGACTAATCTTGCAAGGATATACTACTCTTTCAGGGCATTCTGAAAACAGGCATAACTAAAAATCACCGATTTTTGAGATATGACGTTGAAAGAAGTGAGCAATTTATACTTAATTAAAAAACTATAAAATCTGATTGTGAATGGGATAACAAGGGCCTCAAAATTTGACAGTGCTTAAATCTATTAAAACTATGCAATTTGGTCCTGAAGGAATATAAGGAGATCCTGATTATTTTGGTTGCATTTAAGACCTGAAAGCTAAAGCCTGAACCCTTAAGTTGCCGTGACTTGACATATTACAGCAATATTAAAAGTCTATGTTGCCCTCAAAAAAATTAATTTTATTATTATAATTAGGTTCCAACATTTTTCTAGTTGAAAGATTACATTTTCAGGCTTTTAAGAACTTACCTTGTGCCCATTCTTTGCTTTTCTTTTTAACCCTTCAGCGGGCACCACAATTTTTATAACACCACCAGGCGCACGTTGTACAAAGTGCAACATCTCTTTAAACCTTGATTATTCCTTTTGTAATTAACTTTTTTTTTTAAATTGGAAATAATAATTCTGTATTTTATGATGATATAAAATGTTGATAGTATTGAGATTATTTATAATCAAAGGCCAAAAATGAATAAGAAGAAATTTTCATAAAAAATTAAAATTTAATTTCTAAAACACGAATAATATGTTCAATTCTCTTCAGTTTTCTTCAAATCACAAACATATAGTATGGATTTTGCAATGTGCCTTGCATGAAAAACTATTACATTTATCACACTTTATCAAGGTAGTTACATTATTTAACCATCCGCATGTATATTACACTTTCCTCTTTTTTTTTTGCCGACACCTCTGATTCTGCTTCTCGGGAAGTTTCCACTTTATATTTTAGTAAGAATCCAGTTATGTCTGGAGGAAGAGATAGAATATTTGCCCGGGTCTTCAAGTGGCTTTCGAGAAGTTCTAAAGCCAAAGAATGCAGATACAATCGCCTTTTTTCAAAACTGTCCGGTTTATTGGATGTAAGGACAACTTGCGAATTGATTCCCATTAAGTCCAAAAACCTAAAAAACAACGAGAGAGTCCATCTTCGGGATATGTGGGATACTGTGTAACAGCTGTACATTTTACCCACTACATCAACTCCTGTTTTTGTCGTATTGTAATCCAGTATAATTGCTAGTTTACTAGAATCGTCATACACTGTTGCATCATCATACATTGTCGACAAAAGTATGACTCCCTTATTTTTTTTCGTAGCATAGGAACATAGTGTTCCTATGCTACGAAAAAAAAAATTAAGTAAAATTATTTTTAACATCGGCAACAAAATTATTAATTATTTAGAATTTAAAATTTCATCAGGACATTTATTTGATTAGCCTTTTTAAATTTACAATCATAGAAAAGCAACTTTGTAAATGCTTAGAATTATTTTAGCGAAATAACCAAAAATAAAATAAGGAATATTTTTTACATGACCAGGTGCGCTGTGCACAGAGTGCAACAAATAGAAGTATCCTCTGTTGGAATCAGGATTAAAAATAAATGGAAAGGAATACAAAGGTCAGAAAATCAGACCTGCATTAGAAAGGGTGTAGCTATAAATAGAAACTGCTTAGAACATCCAAACTTTACATGCAAAAACGAACCATTAAAAATTATGAAAATGTACTTTATCCATGGGTACGCACGTCGAAGGGTTAAAGGGAAAACAAAGCACATTAATGCAATTATAACTGAGTTAATATAGTAATTATCTATTTTCTCTTTACTTGATAATAAACATAATTTTTAATATTTTAAAATATTAAAAACATAATTTTAATATTTTATATATTTTAAAATAAAATTTATTTTGAATAAAAGCACTAAAAATAAAAATATTTGAGATACATCCTGATCATATAATATTCATTCAGTAATAAATATTTTAACAATACTATAATCAATAATATGTTGACTACTAAAGTTTTAAGTTTCTTTTGAGTGTTTTAAAATTATAAAGTTTTACCTGGTTTATATAGCATTTTGGGAGATTGAGGATATTTTTATTAAAAATTTATATTTATTCACTCATTTTGTAGAAAGTAATAAATTAAAAAATAACAAACATGATTTTTGCTTAACTTGTGTTTCTGTGTTCCATTTCAACACAATACCAATTCTACAGACATATAATACATAAATAAAAATTTACTCTTGTTTTATTTGTGTTTATCCCTCATCTCACTTTAAACTATTTTTGTACTTTTTCAGAAATCTTGATTTAACTAAAATAAATTTAATTTGTTGATTTCTGATTTGAAGAAATTATGTAAGTCTGCACAATTCTATATAGAGGAAATATAAAAGAGGGTTTGATTTTTCAATGTAAACAATAAAAATTTAGTGTTTAAAAGAGGTGGAAAAGTATGAAGATAGCATGTTGTTTTCAATAAAACCAACCTCTTCATTGTTTTTTAATAAGAGAAAAATAGTAATGTAAAATAAAGCTCATTTTCACTCTGTTCTGTTCTTTGGTATGCATTATTGTTTTATCTTCCTGTCTTGGGATATGAAAATATTTTGTTTCATAAATTTTGTTCAAAGATGTCTTACCTCGAGACTTCTCTTGTAAAAATATAGCTTGTAAATAATTACAGCTATCTACTGAAGGGGATATTATAAGATAAAGGATAAGAGTTACAAAAATTGAGCTTTTAAAGAAAGATGCATAAATGTCAAGAGCAATTCCTAATTGTAACACTTCATAGACATTTTGTGAAGTTGATTTCAATTAAAATTTCGAATTGTGAAAAATCCCAACATATTGTACATATATTTAAAACTATATAGTGATTCATGAAAAGAGAAAAAAAAAATCTGTATTTTGAGATTTATAATGGTTGTTAATTGTTTTATATTTATAGATTGTGTAACTGCAATTAACCCCTATTCCTTTCAAAAGAATTTTTTTCCTCCTATTCTTTTGACTACTATTTGCTATAATTTATATAATTTTAAAGAGAAAAAATTCATCATAAGATAAAATTCTGGTTCTTTTTTGTCTTTGTAAATAAGTAACATTTAAAATTAGTTGAAGTTTTAGGAAATGTTGCCAACATCTGCATACTTGCATGTAGCTCATTATTTCTAACTCATCAAATCTTTGAGGATATTATGGTAGGTTGATTGGTCATCTTTTGCTACAGGAAAGCTAATTAGAAAGGAACCTTCTAAATAAAGCTGATTCTGAACAGCTACAAACATCCATGCCCACAGCAGGACTCAAACCCACAGACTCTGGTACTAAATGTCAGCTCAAGATTATAGTTTCAGAACATAACAGCTTATGCAAAATATACACATGTATGGGTCATATAACCATAATTATATGGTATTAAGAAAACAGCAAATGTTTTCTTATTCTATTCAATGTTCAGCAATGTTTTCTTATTCTTTATCAATATGCCTTTCATTACTACAGTTTTTTTTAGCAATATTTAGATAAAATGAAGGTTTGAAGTAAAATCTTCAACAATACAATTAATGACTGTCACAGTGATCTGGTTTAATAATATAAGACCATTATGATAAAATGATACTCTTTTACTGCTTACTTTTCATTATTTAAATTTAATCAGAGCCACAGAAGAGAATGAAATAGTACATGACAGAAAAATTAGAACAATAGAAATTATCACAGAGGACTAGGCCTAATTTAATTATTTCTATTATTTTGATATATAACTAAATATGATTCTGTCTAATAAATATTATAATTATATCCAATATATAATGAACAAAAAAAATGTTTAAAAGAATCAAGCAGACAACTTCAGTATAAAAATATGAATATTTATTCTTGAACAACATCAGTCACTTAATGCAGGAAATGAGAAAGTGCAGAATAACAGTTTTGGAAACAAAATTTTACAATATCAATGTCTTATAATTTTTATTACCAAAAGTTTTAATAAGAAACAACAGGTTTTCTGTATAGTTGTATAGTTTCAAGATAAAATTTTAGACGTAATCCTATAAAATGTACATAGGAAGTAAAGAATTTTAATATGTACTTGAATAAAATTATGAATTTTATAATTCCATATACTAAATGTGCTGTTGTCCCCCCAAGATATATAAATTGTCACCAGTGTCCGAGTTAATGAAAGGTTCTCGCAGGTTCAGCTGTGATAATGTGGAACTGTGACACACAATTCATGCTTAAATACATATATGTGTGTTTTATACCTTTTGAAATAATTAATTTTTTCATCGATAAAACCAATTATTTACTCTCAATTGAGAAATCAAAATACCAGCAACATTCATTTACTTCATCAATATTATATTTTTAACTGTTCAAAACAAATTTTACTATACTAAATATCTATTTGCATCAAATTATATAAACTTAGTTATAAATATTTTTATTTCATAGTTTTATGACTAAATTATAAGAGATAGTACTAGTAAGTGGAAAACACAAAAACAAATCAAATATATAGTAAAACTAAAATTCTAAATAGTACACATGTATACACACACATATGTATTAAAGGAATAATAATAAGTATTAATTTTACAGAAATAATGTTCTTGCAGTCTTCTCCATATATTAATATCAATTTCTCTGTAATAGAACAAACTAAATTCAAATAAAATCAAAATATGAGCTCTCTGAGCTGCATTTTTCTGCACTAATTTTGGTTTAGGTGAGATCTTTCAAGACAGAATGTAATGGGAAAGATCTTCGAAATTATTGTCTTAACATGTTCTTTCTCACATGATATTTTATGTTTGAAATACTTAAATAAATCAACAGCATACTAATGAATGCAGAAGCTAGCTAGAATTCTGCCCTGTAACTTTTCACCATAATTCTTAAATTTTAAGACAACACATTAATTCAAAAGTATATAATACATACATATATATAACATATATATAATATATATATTAAAGTTATAATTCATATCTTAAGACTACACTGCTAGTTATTGGGAAGAAAATGGACAAACAAAACATTCGTTTAATAATGTTTAAGTTAAATGATACGAAACATTTTATGGTATTTTTTCTTAATACAATTATTAAATTGGTTCAAGTGATTCACACGACACTCAACTAGTTAATTCCAGATTTAAACAGAAAATAGGGAAAATATACTACTCAGAAAATGTGAAAATTTCAATGTATACATGGCCATTCCTTCACAAATGAAAAGAAATATTGGAGAAGTTTTCCTACTTTGACTAAACTTCAAATTATGATCTTTTATGGATATAAATTATTGGTCTTGAAGAATCAAGATAAAAGGGTTTGATCTAGCTATTCATTTATCTACGAAAGTTTTGGCTCAAGTAACTTGAACTTGGTGTACAAAATTTGGTACTTGATGTAAATGGATGTAGATTTTGAAATCCTTGTTGAATTTGATTATTCGCTAACTGTGTTAAAAGTACTTCCAATAAAGCAAAAAAATTAAATTATGAAACACAAATTTTGATAGCAGTTTGATACACCATGATTCTAATTATTTACATGATAATTTAAACAAACTCTCTAACCATTTTATTCCATGGATCTGTATTCTACATATCACAATTTTCTGTCAAAATGTTTATGCATAAGAAAATTCTGCACAGGCTAATTTTAGTTATTCTCTTGTTTTTCCTGATGCACCTTTGTTATGCTTTACCTTCAGTTTAAGGAAGAGAAAATTGATACATTTTTTTTTAGTCCAACAGGACTAATGGTAGAAATATAAGAGCTGTAACAGTGAAGACAGTTGGGTAACACTCCTAGCTTAGTACAAAATAGTTTTATTAATTTTGGCTTTCCAGTATTTTTTCATCTCCCATGGCAATATGATAACATCAGATTTTGTACTATAAGAAAAAAGTTGCTTGCAACAAGATTAGACACATCTTCCTTAATAATAGTCCAGATGAAGCATACTTTGAGAGTACTGCTTTCATATTTTGCCAGATAAAAATTCATCATCACAGAAATAAAAGAATAATAGCTTCTTGAATAAAATTTTTGTTTTTTATCATCATCATCTCATTATCATTTTCTCTTAAAGTAAATGATGCGTTCACCAACAAGAATGACTACTAAACAAACATATAAAAGATGGACAAAATGTTTAAAGCTCTGGAAAAACTTATCAAAGGGAAGACATATTTGATTACTAAAAAAGCTACTTAAATGTTAAAGATGATTTTATTCATAGCTATGATCACCAAAAAAGTTTTAACGGCTTTCTTTTGACAAAAAGTCTAAACAAGCAATCATGGTGAGTAATACTATGACTTTCATTTTTACCATGCTCATACACAAATCATGAATCAGTTTTGCCTTTGCTATCATTATATCAGCTGTGACTTCTACACTACTGCTCACAAACAAAGTTATGCACATCAAATCATTTTTTTGGCATATCACTTTTTGTACATCAAAGTAGTGATGGTGGGAGGAGGATGAAAGCTATGGAAGTTTAAAAGGCTTTCAGTAAATACAATGTCAATGATTAAATAAATGAGCAATGTCAATGATACAAAATGATTAACCCTATCAACTAACAAGAAAATCTGAAATATCATTTTTTTCCCTTTGTTCTATTATGCCATGACTCATCTTTCAGAAGGAGCAAATTGAAACCAAAGGGCTGATAGCTATTCAATGACTGCTACAATCCAGTTCAGACGAAGAATGCTTTTTAATTCATCTACTGACAGTAATATGAAAAAAATTCTGGCACACATCCCTGCAGAAACTATAGAGATTGAAATCAAAAGAATTTGTCAGTTCATCTGATCGGTAAGAATAGAGGGAGATAATTTTTCCTGATGATTAACAATTTATGGACCTTTTCAGGAATTTTTTTACATTTTTGGTCAAAAATAAAGATTTGAAATTAGATAAATGAAAAAAACATACTGTTATGAGAAATAATCTTCAATTATATTAAAGAAAGAGCCCATATCAAGAGAAAGAGAGAGAGAAATCTATACTGTATGAACATGATAAAAATGCAATTAAATTAAATACTTACATAAATGACACCAATACATATTATAAAAAGGAGTTAATTCCTGTTAAATAATGATGCCTAAGCTTACTATAATTTAAAAACAAAACTAATATTTGTTATTGATAATTATTTATAAACTAACTTAAATATATCAAACAAAATATGAATGAATTATTTGTGCTAATTTATGGGCACAGGGTATTTTTTTTTATAGGAAAACAAAAACTTCATCAGTTAACAGATATAAATCAGAACTAATTTCAATCTTTTAAATGAATTGTTTAGTTGAATTTCATAACATTTCAAGCTTATACACTCTTTAAAAAAGAGAAGTTTATATCAGCATTTGAAATTATTTTGTGTATTTTTTATATGTAAAAGAATACATGTTTCGGATTGCATACATTAGTATTTCTAATAAGATAGTAATGACTTCACTTGTTTGAAGAACAAGTTTTATTTATTTTTTGATTAAGTTCATTCTTTCTTTGGTTTTAAACTGTGCAAAAAATTAAAGTCAGATAATATAATTATACATCAAAATAAAATAGTATTAACAATAGAAAGCTTAATTTTCACTTTCAAGGTTCTTGCTCTCTTCAATTGTAATAAAACATCAAGCAAAAAGTAAAGATGAAATACATTTTTTCAGTAATGAGCTGAGTTTTTAAGAGCAAGAAAATGTATCGAAAGAAAAAAAAATTACACAAAAATTAAAAATACCATGTTAAGAAACTATGAAATGAAATTATTTTAATCATTTAAATCAGAACAAAAGCCATAAGTATTCAAGTACTATTTTTATATGTTTTCTGAAAAAAGCATGGGATTTCATTTGAATAATCAATAATTTGAAAACTGGAGAAAAATTATTTTTGAATTCATTTAACTAAAAAGAAGTGAAGACTGCAATGGTAAAAGGAACATATGAAAACAAGTGTGCAAATTCTCTACATCCAGACAGGAGTAAATATGATGTTGAATCAGGTAATTAAAAAGAACCTGGAATCAATCAATCATATAAGTATTTTTGTAACTATGTATATAATATTGCATAGTATAAGTAATCATATTTGTTGACATCAAATCATTACTAAAATCTCATTTTTTTTTTTTAATGTGATGGTTCAAATATCAGCAAAAGCACAATAGGAATGCTTATTTAAAAATAATAGGTCTGTATGGGGTGAAATCAAAATATATAAGAAAATATAGAACATCATTTCAAATATAGATATAGCTTAACTTAAATTTCTGATTTTTAAGTTAAACATCAATCCCTTAGCATTTCTTAGATAATATTTAGAGTGGTCAGAACATAAATGTTTTGATACTGAAAGTTACAAATAATCACTTCTAATATAAAGCTTAAATTTCTTTGGCAAGCATGAATATTATTAGGCTTTATCAATTACATAGATAGTACTTTCATTTAAAAATACAGAAAAAAATAATAAATACAGGGAGTACCAAAGAGCTAAAAATAAGATTTTAAATAACTTTTAATGTGAACTTTTAATGTGAAAGATCAGTCAGTAAAAAATTAATATACATTCAACTTCATGGTTGTAATATCGCCTTTTTAACTGATAATTTTTTTCATCTTAATTTAAAAAAGTAATAAGTTAGACTAAAATTTCACTGGGATGAGGAGAAGAAATGTGTGAATTTCAATATCTTTCCAATTAATAAGTGATGTCTCAAACAGAAAACCCCAATTCCACACACTCACAAATAAATAAATAAATAAATAAATAAATATATGCATAAATTCTTATGTTGATTTGCAAATAATACAGCATATACAACTTTCTTGTACCATGAAGTGCTTAGAACATAAATAAATAAATAATAGGGGGTATGTATTGAAATCATAGGTCTGTATAAAATAAATAAATAACATTTTTAGCAGAAAATTACAATTTTTTTAATATAATTTTAAAGTAATTTTAGGGTGCAGACTAAAGCATCTAAAACGTAAAGTTTTGTACAAAATAAGTATTATACAGTAAAATTACAAACATATACATATATTAAATTTTTGCGTCTGGCCACTCTAGATACAACAAAGATTTCATTTGACTGAAAAAATATGAATGAAATAAATCAAAACCATTAACCATAAATCTTTTTAAATATTATTGAAAGTATAGAATATAAACAGAACAGTTAAAAGTACTATAATTTTGGAAATATTAACATGGAAATAACAATCTGACACAAAAATTATCAAATCTAATTTCATTAAAAAAAAAAAAAAACTCAGCAGAATTTAACTACAACTCTCATATCATATTTTCTACAAAAGATCCAAGATCCATACAATAAATCCAATAGTGATTTATAAGTTGATGAGATTACTGAGTTTCAAAACTGTTGTGATTCCGTTTATTTGATTCCACAGTGTCAGTATGATACATTTTAAAAAGTTTAATGCCATATATATTTATCTCTGTAAATAACAACACTAGGATACATAAATATTTTGCAGAAGTTTACAGAATAGCTTAAAGAGGCAATAAAACTGCACTGCTCACAAGTCTGTCACAACTGACACAGAAAACCTTCATGCAGTTCATTTATTTTACCATCAGAGAAAACATCTATTCAGGTTATCTAATAAGTATGGGCATAAAGAAGGTATATAAAACTTTATACTTTGTAAGAAAAGCTAATGTGCATATGTATTCTATCTGAGGTGAATGACACATTTCAAGTGTGACATCTCTGGAAGCCCTTTTGGAATACATATACATGGGAAGAATAAGGAGTTTTGAATGTTTATACAAAAAAAGCTTGAGAACAATGTGAATGAAACACAATAACCACTCTAGATAAATACATGTAATAAAATGGACAGAATAAAAATTCTGAGGTTCAAAATAACTTTATTTTGTAATTACACTGAATATTGCTTTCCTAAAATAGGAAGGACGTTATATTACCTCAAAAAACTCGAGATAATTTCACTAAATTTAAAATTTATGAAAATATTTAATGTTATGAAGCCTATTTTCTAATCATGTAGACACACACACACACACACAAAGGATAAATACTTTGCTGTTATATGATAATGTCTGCTGGAATAATGCTCAGTAATAGCTGGCAAACAATAACACAGTGAAAGAAATGCATACTAATCATATTTGTTCAAAAGTCAGTAAAAATATTAGTCTGCAGTATTTTCAAAGGAAAAGAGGGGAAAGGCAGGGATATGAAAATGGAAAGGCACTCATCCTCCAATTTTTATCTCAGTCCTGATTAAAGTTTCTAATTTCACACTGCTAAAAATTAATATAAAAGGGAAAGAAGCAGTTAGATAGATAGGTGCCTGACAGCACAATTCCCTTTCCACAATAGCAATTCAGTTTGAAGCAAAAAGTCCAAGAAAATAGGTTTTGGTATACATTTAATTTATTAATCAGTAACTCTTAGAATCAATGAACTTATTTAATTTGGGTGTATAAACAAGCTAAACTCCTTTTTCTCAGCTACTGATATGTGTTGAATTCCAAAGAGAAAATTGTTAGCAACATAAATTTGATTCTTATACAAAATTCAACAATTAAAGTGCAAAATAAGTGACATGTGGAAAAGCAGGATATCCTGGTACATATAATCAAATACTGGTATTTAAAACTATGAAATTAAAACACACTAAATTAAAATATATTAGATAATCATGTCAAAAGAAAAGGCACTAAGTATATTTCTATTATAACATAATGAGGGTGAAATAGATTTACATAAAACTAACAATTAAAGCACCCACTCTGGAAATTTTAAAATAAAATGGTAAGAAAAAATCAAATAACTCAAGTTGTAAATAAATGTTTAAGAAGCAACACAATTTAATAATAATATATCAATAAATCATTACATTTTAATGATATTTAAATGGCTCAAAGCCTTCTATCCAGTCTTAGTGCCTGTATTTAAGCATGTACTGTAAAATATTTTTGATTTTAAACTAAAATGATAAAACAATATTTGATTTACAATAATACATACACAACTTTACGATACCAGATTTTGTGAGGAAAAAAAATCACAAAATAAAATGAAAATTTAGAAGTTCTTTAATATAAATGAATACACAGTCACCAAATTTCAAAGATATTCTCTAAATTATGTAACTTTGAAGAATGCTTCGATTTACGTTCTAAAACCTTCTATTAATTGAAACGTTATCAGGGGAAAAAAAAAAAAAATTAGGTAGTCTCTTCTAACGAAATTACTGCGGGTTATTAACGTAGGATTACTTATCGTTGCTTACCCTCCCCCCTTTTTTTTGACGCATTTTGGTACTTTTCTGTTTAACTGTTTTACTGCTACTGGGTTTGGCATGCTGCCAAAATTATAACTCATGACAACGCTGAAATTTTGCTTTCTGGAGGACCGATATTGAGGAATGTAATCCTAACTAATCGTTAAAACTCTTTGCTTAGGTTCTTACAGTAAAGATTATGTTATATGAAAATGAAACCTAGAAGTTTAACCTTTAGTTTTTTAAACTAACTAAAACCAGTGAATTTGAGTAAGTAATACACACATTAAAATCACTAATTAAAAGATACATAGGGCTAACTTTTTTGGATTATATACACAAAATATATATATTATATTCACTGTGATATTTTACTGTTCCCATACAGTAGAACAAAGTGGAGCATACATAATAGGCTTCTGGAAAAAAAAAAATAAGAGATGTACTCAACTACATCAGCATAAAACTTACCATACAAACATGCAAATCAAATGAAAACCTGGATTATACAATTGGTGGTTTTGTTTGGAGTTATATTTGTAAGAAATAAACTAAGGGGGACCTACTCCTTAAAGCTGACTCTACACAGTCAAAAAACCCATATCTACCACAGTATACAACAGACTATCTTTGAAGACTAACCCTACACATTTCACCATCGCCCAGTATACAGTTTCATATTGAATCAGTACAAATTGAAAGTGACAATTGACATGAACAATTTTGAAGAAATAATGCATTCTATCTAAAGCTGAACAAAAACTTTTTAATATTATTAAATATATAGTGTTACAAAGCATAAAATATTATTATTAATACTATTCCAGGGTAACAAACTTCTAAAATAAACTTATTACTTATTTAAACAAAGAAAACTTATCAAAATTACTGTAATAACATAATTATTAGCAACAAGATTTAGCTTGTTAGATATTAAAAACTATAACAAGTGGTGAAGGAATGCTTTTATTTTACTATATTAAATGTTTATGTTATTTACACTTAATGAGAAAACTTCATTATTTTTTGGATAACTAACACAAATCTGTTACAAAATCAAGTGGGGGGAGAGAAATGTTTTCAGACAGCTATACAAGCCTTTACCTAGTAATAAAATCTATGTAGTTTTACAGTCCACATATTTCAGTAGAAAAGTCACTGTTGTTCATGCATTTAAAAATTTTATTGATGACAAAAAAAGTTAAAATTTTAAATTCAAATATATACAAATAAAATATAATTTTGAAATAAATACATTTTTACTGTATTCCATTAAATCATAAAAATTTTATTCAAAATGTTGCAAAGAATTAAAATTTTTTAGACAGCAACAGATAATTAATAGATTAAAAAAAACCTTTACAGGTAATCCGGCTAAAAAAAATATGTCTAATTATGGGATACCTTTACAAGTAATTCTTTCGAGAGGAAATACATCACATTATGAGGAATAACAAAGAATGACTTATAAGGATAGGGGAAAAAAAATCATTCCTTTTGTGAATATATTTTCTTTTTAAAATCTATTTAATACACCCAATCCGTAATATTTATATATATATATATATATATAATATATATATATAAATAAATAAGTTTTAAAGTCATTTTAATTGAATAGAACAGATTTTAATAATGTAAGCTGAAATCTGTAACTTTATTCAGATAAAAGAAAGATGAACCAATTCTCTTATGAACAAGCACATGGTTAAATATTTTACTAACCTCATGGAAAACAAAGACTTAAAGAAATATGTGGACTGTAAAATACATAGAACATATTATTAGGCAAAAGCTTACATAGCTGTCTGAAAGCTTTCATTACATGAAAATTACTCCAGATGATATAAGCCACTTGCTAAAAACTCATAATAGTCTTTGGAATATACTTTAATTGCCATTTTTCTAATATAAAGTCATGATTAAATCCCGTTTAGAAATATTCAGACACAAAATCTGGTACCTAAATTAAAGCTGAAAAACAGTATTCAACTCAAGATTAGATTCAAAGAGCAAAAATATTCACAGCATAAAAAACAAAAAATTTGACATAATACACAAGCTAAAGGTAAGTGAAGAATTATCAGCATATACAAAATACATACACTTAATTAATGAAACAGAAATACTGCACTTGCACATAGATAATTAATAATTATGCATAGTTATTTTGTATAACTGCAGCAAAGTGAACACTTGATAATTTCTACTTAAATGAATATCATTTTATAATATACAAATTTCACCGGTAATTAGATCTTCACCATAACAAACAACATGAAGCAAATGTGTATATAAATATCATGCTAAAAACTATACAGATCCAATTCTCAGGCAATGCTGTTCTTTGGTACCACAGTAACTTAAAACAAAATACACTATACAAGCTTAACAAAACTAAAGACAACTATGAACAAATGTAAATAATTAAAAAGACCAATTACAGAACACAAACATACAAATAAAATTTATACTTCAAAGAGCACAAAATAGACTCAAATAGATAACCCTTTCACAAAATAAATAGAATAAAAGTGGTAATTATTTTAGAACTACTTTGAGAGAATGAGACCTACTATGATACCAGAATAGTCAAAGACAAATTAAAGACTTTCTCCACTTCTAATTTTTTTTTCAACAGTTGACAAATACATCAAAAGATCCTATCACTAAACTTAAATAAATTCTTCAAAATATCAACTATTTTCCAAAACTTTAGAAAAAAGATCTTTTTATAAACATTATAAAATTTTCTATAATATAAATGTGGCAGAATTTCTGAACAGTCATGCTTATTGTTCAATCCATCAATAAACTCTGATAAAACAAGCATGTAAAATTCAAACTTAAGTATTGATATAAAATTCATTTTGAAATTAGGGAGGGAAAAAAACAAAAAACCCTCACGTCTTGAGTCAGTTTAACTGACAAAAGAATATGAATAAATTGAAACACAGGTTAAAATTTCTCTTTCTGAACAACAGCATATAAATTTTAAACAGAAATTGTTTATGTAAAAGTGATAGTTAAAGAAACAAACTTTTCATAAATTTCTTGATTATTTTCAAAGTATTATCAAAGGAAAAAGTTACTGTGATGCAAACTTTATACTTACTCCAAGAAACTGCTGCAATATATAATTTCAGATAAAAAAAAAAGAAATTGTACATAGAACACACAAATAAAATGGGTTATTCCATGTATGTGACACTCTTTTTAGAGTTCTCCTGTGAGAATTACAAAATAATAATGGAAAATGTTAGGATATATATATAACTCAGATATTATATTAAAAAAACTAACTTTAATAAAAGAAAAGTTAATCTATCATACATATATTTAAACATTTCTAAACTCTCTTAATACATAAATATAACTGTTAAATAAAAACAAATACACACTATGTCAGTTTTGATAATATATTACAAACACACACAGCTTTATTTTTAGTTGCAAGTAATATTTTAAGATAATAAATATAAAAATTTAATTAGTTTATGCATAGATAATTGCAGCAGGCAAATTAAAAGAACACTAAAAAATTTATTTCAATGGAAATGTGTTTAAAATGATTTAACATAATAAAAAATAAAGTAACGGTAAAAAAGAAAAAGTGAAAATACTACAAAAACTAATGATTAGCGTCTACTTTTAAAAAACCCAGACATTTTAAAATATGTTAGCACAAATAAAAATGAGAGAATTCCTTTAAATAAAATTTATATAATGATACCATGAGGAGTAGTAATGTTTCATTTTGATAAATAATTACATCTAACGTAAAAATTAAGCACCTACATTTACATATAATACAATTTTATGAAAATGTAAAGTAAGAGTATGTACACATTTTTCCATAAACCATTACAGAACTTCATGATGGTACGAACAGATGGATGTTACATTACATTAAATAATTGATTGTTTAAGTTCTGTAAAATAACAAGAGAGATTATTAACTAATTTGATCTAAAATACAATTAGAAAAAAGGGGCTTAATAAGCTAATTACTGGGGAAAAAAATCCTGGTTATGGCTGCTATATTTTAAACAAATCAATAATTAAAATTTTTTATTGGTATTTATTGCTCCTACTTAAAAAACTTCAAGTAAAAAATTTAATGGTAACTTACCAATAATTAATTTATCTATACAGATCTGAACTCAAACCAGGGCTAAAAACTAGTAAAATTTTTGCTGTGACCATTTTCCCAAGTGTACATTTTCTTTTTTAAAAGTGTCTTGAATTTTTTAAAAATATTGTTTGCAAACTCAAACATTCTTTTAACTAATTTTTTTAATAAATAAACAGGCATTTTGTTACTTGTATTATGAATGTAATACAGTACTGCTAATCAAAAAATATTTGGCATTCAGGATTAAAAAAGATAGAAAAACCCAAAAAATTATCATTTGGGATTGAGCTGTTTTTCCATATAAATCTCTTTTACATAAAGAATGGGATAAATAAAAAGTAAAATTCGTAACAATGTAGAAAATGATTGGTTTGTGAATATCCCGTATACAATACCTATAATATTGCTTGAAAAACACAGAAATAATTAATAATCGTCTAAGTTATTCAGTAATTTATTATAAAGGAACATTTCAAAGGTACTGATCTGACCCAAACTGACTGTCTCACACCCAATATTTAACAAACTACCTTTCAAATGATGGTAAAAATTAGGAATGGTAACTAACACAGATTTTGCTGCCAATTTCAGGCATATATTATATATATATATATATATATATATATATATATATATATATATATATATATATTATATATATAATTCTTGCAGATTTCCCCCCCCCCCCAGAAAAAAAAGAGCCATATATTAATTAATCCAGCTGAGAAAAACTTGCTATCCAGGTTTCATATCTTAATAAAAACTTGAACTAGTCCTTCCTTTATAGAAGTCATTTATATGCCTTAAAGGAAGGACTAAAAGAAATAACTAAAAGAAATTAAATATCTATGCATAAATTGTTCAAGAATTCCCACAATGTCCAACCCTGGTCTGATTGACATAGTTTCGTAGTTTGATTTACGTTTCTAATCATGCAACATCTTGTGGAAATCACAACAAAAATATATACAAAATCCCTCTGAATGACAAATTTTTAGGGCTATTAAAACTTGGATAAAATCAAAATGAAATTTCAACTGTATACAACAGTTGAAAATAGGTTCATTTAGAAAATAAAAAATAAAAATTACAAACATATGCTTTACCGGCTCATCATGCTTTCTATAACACACTCAAAATGATGACATGTAGTATGAGGAGGGAGGACAGAAATATCCAGATTTCATATAGTGAAAAATTCATGTACTTATGTGACATGATCAGATTTTTCGATCTCAGTATGTAAATTTTCAGTACTTTCAAGACTGTTAACAACCTGCATATACACAGTGTTTAATTTTAGACATAATCTTGCACTCTGTAATTAATGTACAGCAAAACTGTGTTTTCAGTTAAGGAAAAATAATTTTTCAGCTAAATGCTTGAAAAGTCTTTGAGTACTTTTATAAACCCACAGAAAAACTAAGCCATTTTTAACAAGTTATAAACCCTGGATATATTTAAAATCTGTGTGTGTTTATATCAATACAGATATATTCTCTAACACCAATCGCTTAATTAATTAATAAATATATATATATATATATATATATAAATATAAATAATCTTCATAATAAAACCTGCACATGTCAAATGATATCATTCAGCCATTTTCAATACGAATTCAAAATGTAAATTAAAAATTTAGTAAGATTTGTGAACTTTAAACGCCAAATCCTTTTATATAAATACTAAAAATTATTGATGTCATTCAGTACATAAATTCTCTTAGGATTCTTTAATATAACAACTTTTTTTATTATTCATTTTATCATTTTTATTTTATTTTCACACAATAGATTGATTGTTTACAATACCAAATTTTTAATTGAAATAATTTTGTAACAATTATAATTGTTGTTTTTTGTCACTAGAAATTCAGAAGCTACAAAATTTTTATACCACTGTTAACTTAATAAATTTTAATGAATTTTTTTCATGAAATGGCAAAAGGAAACCACTTTTAACAACAGGAAAATATTTTTCTAAAAACTGCTTTAAAAAAAAAAAAAAAAAAAAACCAGTATAGCATTATTTCATATAAACCACAAACTTGTGAATTACTCATGGATAATAATACAGAATCAATACATAAAAACTTAAGTTACATTATAATAAGCAACAAGTTTAAAATAGCTGAAGTTAAATGTAAATTAACTTCTCTGTTAAAGCAGTTATAAAGAAACATTACAATATGACTATAATAATAAATATATATTTATCAGAAAAAAATTCACTTGCTACATATTAGTAATGAGAAAAGGAACTGAAACATCGTTATTTTCTCATCACCAAAGAATCTAATAAACAAGTCTAGAGTTAATGTATTTGATTTTTTCTTATTGACAGTAAACAAATTCATACATTAAAAGTCCGAAAATCAAATTCTATTTAAAAATTAAGTTAGTAGGTTATAATTAAACCCATGGATGAAAAGAAAAAAAAACGAGCACATTTGTTTTATTAGAAAACAAATTCTGTTAGTATGATTTATAGTTCCACACAAACATTACTTTTAAATCTCCTTATGCCTTTACAACATAAATTCAATATGACATGAAGACCTAAAATTTAAATAATTTGAAACAAGATGGAAAAACAGAACTAATGATATCTTAGTAAAATCAAATATAACTACTATAATGCTAACAGCTGAAACACATGACATATGTTTATAGAAAGTTCATTTATAAATGGTAATTTTGTAAATATTTTCTAAGAAAAATTTATTTTCACAGGGTTAAAATATTTGGACCGCACCTAACAGTACTTGACACTGAGGTCTAACAGAAATAAATAAACTTTCAATGTAATATTGCCTTTATAATTATTACGTTTCCATAACAGAGCTACTTTCTCCAGGTACATAAACAAAACCAGATTAACGGGCTTTTAATGTATTTCTATACAGTCTCTAATAAAACCATTTTTTTTACATGAACCATTATTCATCCCATAAACACTGTTGCTTCTGTTGAACAAAAAAATCAAATGCACGGCATTTGCGGCAAGTTTTGATACCACAACGGTAGCTAATGGCTTTACCAGAAGAAGTCTTTGCCTCTGCAGTATTTCAAGCCACCTGGGTACCAACAACACAATCTCAAGGCGACACTGACAAGGTTGCCACAGGTTGCTGTTCTCGTTGCAACGGACGGGCTTAGGAGGGGGAAGCGTTTAACAGAAGAAGTCAGTGAGACTATGTCTCGACTCACAGCTAGATTAAAGAAAAAAATATAAAACATACAATCAATAACCACTCACAATTAAAATGTTCATAATTAAGTGACTAAATGATCATTAATAAAACTTCCAAGTACAACAGTAAACAAATGGTAGTTTAGCCTTTCTCACATATTCATTAGGTAGATGTGTGTTTATTTTGAACTGAGTAATGATATCTATTTAACAGCTTTCCAAAAAGCCTCTTTTGAGAGGGTGCAGCACCCAGTTTCCTTCTTTATAGCAGGGAAATGCACTCTGCTCTCTTTTAGTTTACAGCCAATTTAAACTTCATTAATAAATCTAAATTTTTGTTTAAAAAATTGGTTGCAATAATTTAAAGCTACTTTCACATAACTAAATATTCTGCATATTAAACTGCATAACAAATACTTCAAATCATACCTATCCATAATAATGAAAATAATTACCATGGAAGAATTTTAAAAATTTAAGTTCTTTTCACACAATAAATTACCATTTTCAATATGCATTTTTTCCACAGTATTTTTTTAAAAAATCAATTCCTTTTTTTTTTTTGGGGGGGGGGGGGGGAGAAGAGGGGCAGGGGACTCACACACACCCACTAAATTTACATTAAAAATTGGGTAAATTTTCAGGGAAAATAAGATTCAAAATTTGCATAACTCCATGAATTTATTATAATTAACTCACAAAACACAGTTTTATATAAAAAGTGGACTGTACACTAATTTCACACACAAGAAAGATTTATTTTAAACACAGCACTGAGCTTAACGAACGCTCTGGATGCCATTACTCACACACACATATATCTTTTTTCAGTTCGGCATGGGGGGACGCTAACAGCCACACTTACGTTGCGGCGTACATGAATTTAGCCTGCATGAGTTGGGGCCTTAACACCATGGAAGTTTTATATGTTTTCTCCCGCAGAAATAAGTATATTTTAACAATTTAACTCAGTGTAGAGTAGCCCAAAGGCAAGTATAAAAAATCTGCTAAGACACCACCAACTTTTTTTTCTCCCATACGTCAGGCTAGTGGCAACATCAGCCATAAGCCCTCTGGCAACCTGATAAAAATTAGCCTTAGTATAAAAGTTGTCAAGAGTAAAAGTCATAAAAGATAGTGCATTGCATTTTGGTCAAATGTAAAAAGTTCATAAATTAACAGTCAGGAGTATTAACCACACTAATATGGTGCAAGATGTCCACAAAGGAAGTCATGACCTGTTGCAAGTCTAAAATTTGCTATGAAGACAGAACGATGCAAGTCCTTTGGGATGGGCGGAAAACAGCAGGGTATTCCATGTCCTGCCAATTGAGTTTTGTTCATAGTTATGTCTGAGAAAACTTTCTATTGTTTTCTTCACCTCAGAACTAAATTGACCGAAGGACAAGGAGAAAGGTGGTTGATTTAATTGCAGCCATTTTTAGCAAGGAGGTCTGAATTTTCGTTTCAAGGTATATTACAATGGCTGGGAATCTACTGAAGAACCATCTTCCAGCCAGAAACAATTGTATTAGACAGACTAACCTTAACTTCCTCTACAAGGAAGCATTCACTTGGTGCAGAAGAAGCAATTGCCAGAAGCAATGCATAGAAACTAAACATAGAACTATCTTAATAACAACTTGTAGCATAGCAGATTTAAAGGTCTCTGACTAATCAATATTTATAATTGTACAAGTGGAAAACTAAATTTTATATTTAGAAATTTAACTGATGTTCAAAGATATCTATCTTAGAAAGAATTGAGTATTCTGAAATATTGCTCTTTAAGCTTAAAGCTTAAGTTAAAAAAAAAATAAAAGTTTTGAAAAGAAACAGATTAGTAACAATAAAAAGTCCAAATGATATGAGCAACGTGCTATAAAGGATGACTTTCATAGAAATTTCTCAAAAATTTCAGGGAAAAATTTGCTAAAATATTTATTTTCTTTGGAAATAGCATACTAATAAAAGATTTACAGACAAGCACATATTTATAAATTCATAATTTGGCTAATTAGCTATGCCACCTTTCAATTTAAATAAAAAACTAAACTTTGAAAAATTCCCAACTCAGATTTGAAGGGCAATAAATTAACTTAAAGATTTCAATACTTGTTTTAATCTAAAGAAAAAAGTTACATTCAAGTGTGTGCCATTCTAGAAAACAAATAAATAAATAAAAACAGTAATAATAAAACTTTCATTTCAATTACTGAAAGTTGTAGTCTATAGCCAGGCATGAAATTTGAAATCATAACATCAAGCTAAGCTAAATAGAAGCTTAACAGAAGGTAAACTATATTATTTAATGAATACACATATAAATGTATATATACCTTTAGGACTTGCCCAAGCTCTGAGATCACTTTCTCTAGCATAAGCAAAATGAGCAGCTTCATCACAAAGGTATGGAAGATGTGGAGAGATAACGGAAGACTTTTCAAGTTCAATGCTTAAGTCCATTTCTAGGATTTCTTTACCCCTATCTTCTTCAGGTTGACGAACAGCACCTGGGTTACGCTAAAGAAAGTTTACAGAGAAATAATGACACAGTTAATATTGGAACATACAGAAAATGTTATTTTGGAAATAAAAAGTAACAGAAGAGTAACTATACTAACAGGGTAATGCATTGGTGATGGTGATAGATGACAAGTATATAAAAGAACTCATTTTTATAAATTATCAAACATCGATTATAAATATACAAAATAAATTAAAATATCCAACAGATGTTAATTTAAAAAGATCTAATTTTGTTAGATTATTATGTCATACATGAAATGAAACTGAGTTTTACTTATGAAATCAAGATATTTTAAACATTTATTAAATTATCCAAAAGAAGAAAACTTTCATAACAAAATAATTCATACAATTATATTGAAAACTTTTTTCATAATCCTCTTTTACTATGATCTTGAAATATACCTGAACTTTAACATATGAATTTAGAGCAAAAGCTTAAACTAATTTAATACTGAAAGTCTATAATTCACTTTAATTAAATCATAAATATAAAAATTAAAAAATCGAAATATTTAGTCCATAAGACTTGATAATCATCATAATATACTATACTGAAATTTTTAAAATAAGCATATATTTGTCAATTTGTATCAGTCAATAGCATACTAAAATTCATAGTTGATTTCATCTTTTTATAACATATTCATGTACAGGTGAGGGAATTTTTAGGGGTCCTTCACTTTTTAACTGGGAAAATTATGTGCTTTAATTCCTATAAAAAAAATTAGTTCATCAAAGTTGTATGACATTTCACAATTATACTTACATATATTTAAGTTTAGGAATATCAGTTACCTGTCTCAGCTTTGACATAGCATCAGCAGAAATAAAATCATTTTTACTGAGCTGAGTAGCAAAACATAAAACTTGATACTGACTTTGCCCTCTTTCTTCTTCACCAAGAACAAGAACACGGAAAATTTGCACTTCCTGAAATTGCATATACATTTTAAGTAGTCAAATAATACTAAAATTGAATTTATCAGCAATTCAGTACAGCAAAAATGGTATATCGAATTATAAGCAACAAATAGTGCATGTTTCAGAATACTACCCCTCAGTTAGTTAAAATCAGGCCAATGGTTACTAAATCAAGAGTATTTTAATATCAAAATTCTGATTAGCTACACCTTGGCAATCAGATTTGCACAAATTTTTGGAGATGGCCAACTGAAGAAATGTCAAGTATCTTTTCAAATCCTTTAATATCATCTATAGAAAGGAAAGAAAAAAAATGAATCTACATTTAATATTCGTACTGTATAAATCCAATTTACAATTTTGCGTTAAATAATAGTATCTGCAAAAGGTGAATGCTAGTAGAAGAGGTCAAACATCAAGTTTAAAATAGATACATCAATTTTAAGTTTCGTCAAAACAGTTGTCAAACATTAAAACCATAAAAAAAAACTTGGGACAATTACTTGCTTCACAATTTTTTTTTTTTTAAATACCGAGGATTCAATTAAAAAGACTCCACAAAAACTTTTTATCGTGCGCAATACAATATCACATTCATTCATATTACCGATTTAAAGTCTAAGAACTGCGTTATAAGCGTTCCTTCAGGACGTTGAAACTCCAAAGTTATAGTGTCATCAGTTGTGTTGGAAGTTATAGACTCTTGAACAATATCGCCGCCTTGGTTTTTAACATTTATAACAAGCTGGCACCCACAACTTTTTAAATAAGCGAGTTGATAGATGACGGTAACTGTAATGATAATGCTTTCAAAATAAGATAAATGTAGCATCATGATAATCACACGCAGAGACTATATCTACACATGAATTTATTTCGAAACTCGCAAAATTTCATCGTGTTAGTAAAAATTAACGAAAACTATTGAGAATACTCAGCTTAGATGCTAAACAGCATCTATCGCTGATACCACGTTAACCAGCAGCCATGTTTTGGTTCCTCTAGCTGCTTACAGTAAATAATGTCTAGATTCATTTTCGTTTCGTTTTCCTTTGTGTATTGGGGTTAACTAACTGCGATTAAATTTGAAAATTAAAAAACAATAATAAATCATGTACAAGCTATTTAAAACTTAAAAGCATAATAGAAAAAACTGATGTTGCTAATTTTTGAGGAGATTTATTTGTTTGTATGGATAAGTCCATAAAGTGACCTTGTGTAGTACTTTCAGAAATCGGATTGCAAACCTCAATCCCTCTTATGGATGATAATCTCTTTTATATTGCAATATTAAAGATTAATTTAATAAGCTTTATTGTATATAAATGTAAGGTGTTTTTTTTTAAACGTTGAGATGTCTTTATGACAGACAGCTAACAAGTAGTAAACATTCTCTGGCTCTATTATTTTAGCTGGCAACTTGTTCCAATCAAAATAAAGATGGCAAAGCAGAACGTTTTAAAATATACAATACATAAATCTTCCAGTCATTCTGCGACATTTGTTCCTGAGTGAGTGCTTATTACTGATAAATTTCATAACATTTTTCTGTGCTTTATTGTTGACAATCTTTTAGGGAGTTTTGTTGGCAAAAACTAGCAATCGACGTAAAGCATTTGCAAATGTAGTATATTTATTTTCCTTGTTTGTAACTTTACGCCATGAATTCGTTTTCTAATTAATTTATCTGCAAACTATCTGTATAGATATTAAAAATGAATTCTTTTATAATAAGTCAGTGCAAGCGTGATATTTATCGAAATTATATTTTAATTGTACTTATTACCTATATGGCCAAACAGCTGCACAGGTTGGAAGTGTAGACAGTATTCCATGAATGCAATTCACAAACCTCATATTCTCATAGTTATTTTTTAGTCCTCTTCTTCCCATTATAATGGTATATATCTATCTTGCGGATTCATATGTTTGTTGTAATTGAAGAACATTGTTTTTCATGAATTAGAAACTCTTTGAAATTATTGTAAAATTGTCACTATTATCAGTGAATGTTATAGGACATTATAAAAGAAAAATGCCCTATTTATTTGGTTAACATTAAATTCATTTGGTAACGTATGATATATGATTCAACATTTTTGTTTTGTTATTGGACACTGAATAAATTATTAAATCCATTGTGAAGGGAACTTTAAATTCGTTATTCATGATTTAAATTAATAGGTCAACATCCGTACTGTAAATGTAATAACACTGCAAAAAGTTCCCCTCTGAAAGGAGTATATAAGCATAAAAAAAGTGTATGATGACCAATTTCAAGACTATATTGAAACCAGTGTAATACCAAGACAAATGAAACAAGGTCATAGACATGCAGACCAAGACAAATTGTGTGGGTGGGGGAGGGGTTTAGAAGTAACATTAGCAAAACTATTTTTTATATGACAAATTTTGAAATGAAGATACTGTAAACAAACATTTTTTTCTTAAATGAGATTAATACAAGGTTTTACAATGATTCTGATTTTTGCTTAATCCATTCTTATTTATTAAAACATTTTAACTAATTTCTTTCATTTCATCTTGTAATTTATTTTTATTTATAATAAAATTCTCTTAATTTCTTGCTGTAAAATATTGCTTTTAATGATTAGTAATTTGCATCTCCAATTCATTGAAAGTCAACATTGTTTTGCATCTTTCAGTTTAATTAAAAAGATATCTAATTTTCTTGGTTAATAGAGAGCTTAAAATCAATCTACTTCTTGTGAATGTATGAAAATTATGGTAGCACATGGGAAAAAAGAAGTATCAAAACTCAGTTAAACTAAATTTTCGTAGTTTTATTTTCTGTATTTCTGATCTAAGCTTTCAGGGAAGTTTATATCTGAAGAGAATATCATTCTAATATAAAATTTTATTATCTCATTTTTTCTTGTTTAATTTTTTTTCTGGACCAATTCAGTTTTGATAAATCAATTTCAGTTGAGTTAAATATTTAAGAATTTTATCTATTTGTGTTATAAATGTTTATTTATGTCACTGAACATTATTACTTAGAAATTTGACCAAAATTCATGTTCTAGGAATATATTGATTGATAATCCAAATGATGGAACATCTAGATGGTCATCAGAATCAAATAATCCTCCACAAGTAATTTTCTGATAATATTATATTAAAGTCTAAATATTTAGATTATTATTTTGTGTTAAAGCTGTAGTTATTGTTCATATGTCTCTTTTCATCTGACCATTTATTATTTAAAATTGATTACAAAAAGAGACTATAAACTTTGTGTGCATGAGATAAAAAAGATAAATTTTCAGTTGTTAAAAGATTATTTTCTAAAAAATATTCTTTGATATTTCTGAAGTTTCCAATACTTAAGTGTTAGCAAAACTAATTTTGATAGGCAGGTTTATCCTATATATGCTATTCTGTTAACACATTGAACTAGTCACTATGTTTGTGTGCATATATATATATATATATTTAATTTTTTAACATTTTATTTCTTTTTTTTTTCTGATTAAAACTACCAGCTATAGATAATCATCATAGTTGACAAAGTGTTGAATATATGTAGGATTGAATTTGAGAGCTTCTAAGTAAATATTAAGCATATAAAAGTATATGTAATAATTCTAAGTGATGGTTAGGTAACAATATTTTACGAGTTTCTCTTTTAAGTTTGCACTATGATTTCTACTTATAGATTGAAAATTGTGTAGGTCAAAGTTATTCATGTCATCATTCTTTGGAGAAAAGAGCATACTACAGTTCCATGTTTTGAAATATGGATATTTAAACTGTCCTCTCAAAATCTAGCTTCTTTCTTTCTCTTTTTTTAATAAATGAGGCGGTGAAAGGCAAAGTGGTGTAAGTCAGTAATTTAAATGGTGTAAGTAGAGAGTGTTTTACTGCAAAAACTACTAAAAATTCCACTGTAAATTGAACAGATTATAATTCATAATAATTATTATAATATTGCAAATAATAATTATTTTCAATTCCACTATAAAGTGAACATGGAGATTACATTTTTGCCCTCAAATAAAAAAAGTTGAAAATGTGACTTACACCACTATGCCTTTCACCGCCTCAAATAATAATAAATAAAGAACCCACAGAATTTAACACCCAGTAAAGTAAAACTAAATAATATATGATAACATTTAAAGGTTTCAGAATTATATCATTTAATATGATTGTGGAATATCAATAAAATTTTAAAGAAAATATTTATATCAATGTGATTTTGACGTTATTAATACGGGGAGAAAAATCTCATTAAATTCATTGTTTATGCCTTTGAAAATACAAGAATTGTCTGTACATAAGCTATTTTTAATTATTAAAGAGGAAGCATTTATAATTAGAAAAAAGGTCATTATATATATATATATATATATATATATATATATATATATATATATATATATATATATATATATATAATGACCTTTTATATATATTTGTATGTGTAAGCAGTAATATTCCAAGTGTATTATCTATTATGCATAAACACATGTCTTTGATAACTTTCTCTGTTTGTATGTGTGTGTGTGTGTGTGTATGTATATATATATATATATATATATATATATATATATATATAAATAAAATACTGATTATTTTACAGTTTTTGATTCTAAAACTCTTCAATCCTGCCGTTGTACAAGTTATTAGTTTTGGTAAATATGAGAAAAGCCATGTATGCAATATGAAAAGTTTAAAGTCTTTGGAGGTCTATCTGATGACAGCATGATAGAGTTACTCGATGGGTAAGTATTTTGCTCTAGAGAAGTAAATGAATTTTGATGATGCCATATTGATTTGATTTGAGTTATTAAATGAAGCATGTTGTTTTCCTAAATAACTAGTATTAAAACTATGAGATTATAAAAAGTTATATTTTCTACTGATTATGAGCAAAATCAAATGAATCTGTATTACTAAGCCTTATAAAACATTTTCCATTTTAATTGTATGTTTCAGTAGCATTGAAAAGATTGAAAAGTATTTTAAATTGGAATTTCAAATTCTCTATTCAACTTACTTTCATTTTAAGAAAATGCATGTGTGTATGTGTGTGCATGAGAGAGAGCGAGAGCGAGAGAGAGATGTATTGTAAGGAAATTGAATGATTTATGTTCAGTATGATGTAATTGTATATATTGTTTTCATGTGTTGTATATAGTTTTTTGCATTTTGAGTTTTTTATATTTTCACTTTGACATAAGAGACCTTTACACTGAATTTTAAATTTTGAGGAATTCAGTTTTGATCTGTTGAATAATAGTTATAATATTTTGTTAAATTCATTTTCATCCTAGCTTATAAAATTTCCTGGAAAGAAATTGTATCATCGTACATTTTTAATCTGAAGATTCTTAATGCTAATATGTGCCTTCTTAAGAATCATTCGAAATATTCATTGCCTTGTGATTTTTCTCCAAATCACAAACTGTAGGTATTCTATTTTAACTAATGTTTTTGAAGAATAATAGCAACTATAAATAAATAAAATCATGAATGTTTGATGAATATTTCAGTGTTTATATCAAAACAAGAAAAATTCAGGATGCTTATTCATAAAAGGTGTCTGTAACTGAAGAAAAAAGACACCTTTTAATAAGAAGGGTATTTTAAAATTTTGTCATGATTATTGCCATAGTGATAGCAATCCTGTGAAATGGACTAAATGTGCAACAAAGTAGAGTCTATGTATTTGAAGGTCAGAAAATATGAAATATTCTCTGTAGTGCTGTGGTGTAGCTGGTATTTATACAGTGAATTAATAAAGGTTACAGTTGAACCCCATTATAGCGAACTTGGTATATGACGAACAAAAATTTTGATCCCACTGTTTTCCTATTGTATTTAATGCTAATTTATCCTTATATAGCAAACCTCCAAAATCTTAAGAATCAGCTATAATGAACCTTTTTTTTCAGTCAACTACTGAATTTTTTTTCTTTAAAAAAAAAAAAAAAAAACTTTTCTGTAGTTGGGAAAACAGGTCTTTGATGCTAATTTCATAAGAAAATGTATGCTGGCCAGTGAAATGCAGTGCAAATCAGTGATAAGTCTGTTTATCCAAGGGTAGAAACATCTGCATTCTTTTCCTTTTGCAATAGCCACTCTGCAGGTGTAATCCCACCAGTAAGTCGGCAAGCAAAATAACCGTAAGAGGGGGGAGGGGAGGGGAAAGGGTTACCAAATGCTTGAGGAGAACAAGTAAAAGCATGCACATTAACGTACATTTGCTCCCGAGAACAAGGGAAAGGTCGGCTCAGGATCGAGTCGGAACAAGTAATTCCACATGCAGGTGGAAGGGAAGTCATTTCATCTTGTTCACCCATTTGAGTGTTTATCACAAGCTAGAAATTTGCTTTTAAGAAATCATTAAGTCTATCATGTTGAGCAAACCTAAAGCATTCTGCATCAAAGAAAAAGTAAACATCATAAGAGAAATACAAAATGGAGGTAGCCAAGGTGACATTTGCCGAAAAAAAGATTTATCGAAATCTACAGTTGAAACAATATGGAAAAACAGAGAAAGCATACTTTCTGCTTTCGAGAAAAATTTGAACTCCAAAAAAATTTTGAAAAGCTGAACATCAAGAAATGGAAGAGGCTTTATTAAAATGGTTGAGCATTCAAAGAAGCTGAAATGTACCAATTTCTGGGCAAATGCTTCAGTCAAAAGCTGATGAATTTGCCAGTAAATTTGGAATTCCATTTTTGTGTTCTAATGGATGGTTAGACAGATTAAAAAAGCAGAGTGGAACAACATATCTTCTGGAAAAATTGAGGTGTTTCAACATCCGACATCGATACATGGAAAGAAAATATTTGGAATGACACCTCTAGTGAATATGACGAGAATGATATATTTAATGCTGATGAAGCTGCACTGTTTTACAAGATGACACCAAACCAGACATATTAATTTAATGGCAGAAAATTGTTGAAAGACAGAATCACATTTCTTGTGCATGTCAATATGAGTGGAACTGAACATCATAAGCTTCTAGTGATTGGAAAATCTAAACACCCCGGATGCTTTAAAAATATCAAACAGCTTCCTGTATCTTATGAAGCCAGCCATAAGGCATGGATGACTAAGGAACTGTTTGAAAGAGAGCTTCAAAAGTGGGATCAGGAACTATCAGCTAAAAAGTGGAAGATTCTACTTCTGCTTGGTAATTGTAATGCACACAGAAATGATAAACAGTTACAATCGATTAGAAATGTGCTCTTTCCCCTGAATGCAACTTCTGTAGTACAGCCTATGGACCAGAGTGTCATCAGAAGCCTTAAATGTCATTATAGGAAGCAGCTCATTTTACAAATTTTAGAGGGATATGATAAAAATGTAAAATGTTATGTTTCTCCTCTGCTTTTATAATGCTCGAAAAATCTTTGCAACTTGTTATGGATTCTACAATTAGAAAATGTTTTCGACATGCTGGCCCAACAACGAATGTTGAGGAAGAAAATGATGAAGATTTACCTATCACGATGTGGATAGAAAAGCACAAAATTTCATCATTCTCACATTGTGACTTGCAATTGTTCAAAACATGTGATGATAAAGTCATTACATTTGAAAATCTAACTGATGAAGATATTATGGAAGAAATTAAAATGAATCATTCTGCAATCGAAGATTCTGCATCTGATACTGATGAAGAGGAGCATAAATGACAAAATCCCCACCGTCTCAGATGCTACAGCAGCGATGTGTGTAATTAATAAGTTTTTGTCGACACAAACAGTGGTAGAAAGAGTGTTGGAGTCATTTGATGCATTGGACAAAGAAATTTATAAAATGTTTTTGAAATCGGCATCACATCAGCAGAAGATTGCCAATTATTTCTGTATCAAAACAGTGAGCAACAATTAAGAGTAAAATGAATTTATTTTCATTTGTCTTCATTTTTAGTTAATTTAATTAGTATTGTGTCAGTTTATTATAATCAATTTTAGTCAATTTAATTCATTAATGATCATTTTTGATAGATTTTATCATTTTTTTAATACATCATCATTGAATATACATAGCAACTAATGATTTATACATTTTGTGAACTCAACATTATTCTTAACGGTTTGGATGTAGCGAACAAAACCTTTAGTCCCTTGAAGTTTGTTATAATGGGGTTCTGTGTTCAAAATAATCTCTCAAGTTATGGTTAGGAGCCATATGAAACTACAAAGTTCATTATAACTTTTCTTCTCTACTATGAACCGGATCTCTCTTTAGATTTTTTATATTGAAATAAAATTGATCATGCTTTATATTACTGTATGAGAAGATACAGTCACCTTATATCATTAAGAAGTTTAGGAATATGAATTTCAGAGCACAAATGCATCATTTTCTCTGATTTTATCTACTTTATATTTTCCTAATTCCAAAATACAGCTTAGGAGAAAGAATAGTAAGAGAGAGAGAGAATTACATCACACAAGGGAATTAGTTTGGATATAAGGTATGGATATAAAATTGGAGTAAAAGTCAGTCTACCACCTGCAAAGACAGAGTCTGCCTTGAAAGAGGAGCTGCAATCGACTGTCCACAGTCAGTTTGCATCGTTGGTCAATAAAAAAGATTTGTGGGTGTATGTCTGTATTTTCTTCTCAGATCTTCATATGAACACCGTACTAGGGTCTCATAGTGTGAGTCCAGGGACATACAAAATAACAACTACTACTACTACTACTACTTTATATAAATATCACTATGCAAATAAAATGTTAGATCATTTTCAAAGTCTTCTTTAACCCATCTCTGAGAATAGACTAGTTTCATTATTAGATCAATTGATAATGTCTGATTTTATAAATGAAGAACTTGTAATAGACAAAAGCATGGAGCCATCATAAAAAGTTTTCAAAAGAAACCAGTGAACAAATTTCTTCAGGAAATATTTTTTCTTTTCTGTGTGTGTGTATGCTGGTATTACTTGAAAGTATCTGCAAAGTTCATTATTAGTAAAAGGGTTTTGATAGACGGTAAGGTAAATATATTCAATACTAGCTGATACGCGACCAGCATGGTCACTTTTAGTTTTATATTTTCTTTTGCAAAACAACTCAACTGAAAGTAACACATTGTAAGGAATGTTACCTCATCATAAATATACGTTGTTCGGGGGTAGTGAGACCTCAGCCAAAAAATTTATAATCATTGCTAAATTCACTATAAGGCTGATTCTAAAACATCGTGATTAAAAATGTGAATTTCCATTACTTTGGAACGGAGTTAAAGATAAGACCGAGAAACCCAACACCAATGATTTTAAAAAGTACATCCCTCTCTGTATGTACAATTTTTCAAAATTAAGATATCTACACTTTATCATTACACCAAATAAGAAATTTGCTGGGGAAAATTTTTTTCACTTAAAAGATGGATTAAAAATTCAGCAGTACTAAAATATAGTGTATATTACATCACTCTCTGTATATACTGTTTATTGTTCCCAATTCAGATATCTCCACTTAATCATATCAAATAATAAATTGTTGGGAAAACATCTTCATTTTTAAAATAGTGTAAAAATTCAGAAAGTACTAAAATATAGTGTGGATTACAACTATGAAATTCATAAAATTTCTTTATATACACAGTTCAGTATTTCAGAAGTAGGAGATACTACAGTGCCATAATCAAAAGAACGGACTCTAGATAAACCTACATACAATTGTCCATGACTAAACACTGGATTTGATAGGTCTAAACATATTTTGTTAAAAGATCAGCAGTTGTAACAAATGTTGCCACTACACACATACGGTTTAAAATTGCAGACGACTGCCAATGTTTACATCCGGTAGTTGCAGCTGTTGCCATTCGGAGTGTAGAAATATCATTGATTTTTGTGCCGCATACCTATGCGTTTTATATATATAGAAGATTACAAGAGTATAAACTTCAAGTAATTTATATTTTTTTTAGGTAGCAGCCCTGTGTGTTTGTATGCAGTATAACTCTTGCTATTTACATTTGAAATGAAGGAGTCCATCTAATTACTTTTATTTCAAACATTTTAGTAAAATTTATATTAATAGTATCTTTTTTTTTTTTCAGAGGCTTAAAAAACAATAACCAGTCTGAATCATTTAGCTTAAAACACACTGCAGGAGGGAATATGTTTGCATGTAGATTCATTAAAATTGGTATTTATATTTTATTATATATCCCTATAAATTTGATTATGTTTTGAATGTTACTATTTACATGTATTGTATGTTTTGCATTATATTTTAACATGCCTTGCTTTTATTTATGCCTGAGTTTCTGTGACATAGTCACACTTTTTTACTGTTTAAAAAATTTAAATAATTTTCATCAGAAATTGGGATTTCAGATTCTTAGTGTAATTAGACTGTTATAGAACCTTCATTCATATGTGCATCTGTTTGTAAGCTGTTGAAACTCTTGCCATAGCTTAATATAATTAAACTAAATAAATTTAACTATATTACAGTTCATATTTTTCAGAAGTATTTTCATTATTCATTTGTCAATTGCTTTGTTATAATTTTTTTCACTGTAATAATTCAGTGTTATATTATGGTATAATATGTGAATAACAAAAATGCTTATTTTAAACAAAAACTATTTTTTTGAAAAAAATTGATTTAATTCAAATGAATAAAAGAATTTAAAAAAATCATTTGAAGTAATTTAAATCATTTATATCATGTTTTCATGTGCTTGGATATAAATTATAGCCAATCTGCATGTGTGCGTGTATATATATATATATATATATTTTTTTTTTATCGTAAGATAAATACTTTGTGAGGTTACTTTGTGATGGATTTTAAGTTTTTCCCTGTGCCAGCTGATCAGTTTAAAAAGCAGCCCAAAACAAACAATTGCAAAATATTGGTACATCCGTTCCTTATGTAGTAGTGTATTGCACTAACCTGGTTGTTTAATTACCTTTGAGAAATTAAAGTTAAAATGTGTCACAAAGTTGCTCTGCCGAGTGGGGCTACTTGTGACATCTGGTTTTTTGCCTTGAAATCCAAGAGGAAAAATTACTTGACACAAAGTTAGACAGTAAAATGCTTATCAAAAGCTTGATACACAATTATATATACCTATTGCAAATTTTGTATAGCTTTTATATCTTTGACATCAAAGAGACCTTAAGTGCCCAGGGAAGCCATCAGTTCTTTGAGATGATGAGGAAATTAGTCTTTCAGCACATTCTGCTCCTTTGGTTAGTTTTTTTTTCCAGATAGTCAATACTTCTTTCTCTCCAGTGGTATTTTATAGGACTGAAAAAATCAACATCGAGTGTCTGGAGGAGGTGGGTCAACTTTGTGGGTTATTTTGTGACTGTGTCACAAAGTAACCCCGTGACCTTTCAATATTTAGGTTATGTTCTTATATCTCTCGAATATCACTACACAAAAGTTATATTGCTCCACAATCTAACCAACATATTGACAATAAAAATTGGTTGAACAAGGTGTTAGCCTCACAGTTTCTGAAGTTTGAGTCAATAGCTTGACAACAGGCTTCAACAATACACTGGCCAGTGAGGACAAATGGCACACAGAAGCTTTGGACACTAGCCACTAGGTGTCCCTGTATGTCGGACAAGCTGTTGGTGCTGTTCTTGCCTTCCCTGTAACATGGGTGCAGCACAAGATCTGAAATACGAAAAAATTATTATGTGTCACAAAGTAACCCCTGCAGTCACAAAGTAACTCCATCTTATGGTATTTATTTATTTATTTATAATTCATAGTTCCTATTCAGTCATGGGGCCCAAGTTTCAACTTTAGTATCTGGCATGTACAGTTAAAAGGTATAGATGACTGGAACACAGTAAAATCATGTGTTAGCTGGTTTAATTATGTAAGTATCTTTAAATTTTCTTTCAGTGTTTAAGTGATGAATTTATAAAATTACTGTCTCTCTAAATGTTTTATATGCTGATGTGGTAGCAGAAAAAATGTTTCTTGACCACTGTAAGAATTTTTTTTTTTCTGTTCTGAAAACTTCTAATGCCTATTAAATTATTTGCTCATTTTCAGCAAATTCAAATTCTAAAGATTTGAATTTCAGTGAACATTTTGTTTAGAAATTTATGTTAGTATTCAATATTGTCTTATTCTGTTAATATTATAGCAGTATTAAAATGTATGAAGTTATTTAATATGATATTTTGTTTTATTTTTTATTACTTGATTTATATTAGAGATTAATTTACTCTCAATAAAACTTTTCATTCTTGTAAACTATATCATGTGATTTTTAGTATAGAGAACGAGAAGCTATCCGCTTGTGTTTGAAACATTTTCGACAACATAACTACACTGAAGCGTTTGAATCTCTTCAAAAGAAAACACGTGTTCAGTTAGAAGATGTATTATTAACAAAATTACACCAGTGCTTGGTATGTATACTTGTACCTTTTATTTTATCTATTTGATTAAACACTATCTTTGGTAAAAATATGTGGTTGGAAAGGCATACATGTTATTCAGAAATCAAATTTATATGATCCCTCAGTTAGTTCCTAAAAAATATTGCTTTAATTCATGATTCCATATCAGTTCTTCTGAATACTGAACTTAAAGATTTTTACTTTAAGATACTGAACAGTTTAAGATTTAAAATCTAACATTCTGAAACTTATTTTGAATTTGACACTGATATGCTCTGCAGAGGCTAATATTACAAAGACCAGTTTAGTATCTTTACCCATTTGTGTGCAGTGTGATCACTGCTTCATAAAACATTGTCCTTTTAAAAATATCTGTATCTATTGGGACAAATGATTGGCATAATTAAATAATAAATAATATTATCTGAAATAGTTTAAACTGTCAGTTCCACCATAAAAATCAAAGAAATCTAGCACTCCCACAATATCAAACTGTTAAATTTTGCTGTAGTCTTTTTCTGCTCAATAAATCCTGTCATTAGTCCCCTACCCCAAATTAATTTTTAAAAAATGTTGTAAGTAAAACTAAATTTTTATGTAGATTAGGAGTATGCATTGTTGGTGTGTCACATATATTCTCTGAAATATTAAGTACTAGCCGGGCTTCGCCCGTCTAGCCGGTCGGTTTAGGTACCCGCTCCCTTCAGCAATCATTGTCAGAGAATGGAAACATTAAAAAACAACGAATAAAGGTATTTAAATTTTGTGGTACAACAATAAATACCGCTCAATACAGCTCATACTGTATCACTCTTATGGCGCCATCTGGCTGATCTTAGTTCAAATAGAACCAAATATTACATAAAAAATTGAATCAAATTTTTTCTAGAATGAAATTTAAATTTCGGGCTTTGAGATACTCATACAAATGAGTGATAACATAAGAAATGCAACAATTTACTTTAAGAAATAGTAACAAATGTGATTAATTCTTCGAAGAATCAACGGTAATTCTTCGAAATGTCTGTGATTCACACTTTATTTACGGATATATATCGGATAGCGGTGGAGTCTGCTTTTAGAATTAAAATATCTGTAAAACTATTAAAGTAACAGAATAACTGTAAGCAGAAAAAATTATCAGTTTTCAAAGCTCTTTCCAAATATGTAAGATTTATGTACTTTCATGAGAAAAAAAATTCACCGATTTTCGACCAAAATGGCCGCCAAAATCACGCTATATCAAGAGGGGTGGTTTTCGGAAATGTAACAGTTTCCATTTACTGTTGTCACCCTTCAAAATTGTTGGTTTTTTATTAATTAAAAATTAACGGTAATAAAATTTAAAATTCGGGCTTCGAGGTGCACATGCTCAGAATCTTCACTACCCGTGTACCAAATTTAATAGTTGTAAGTTTTATAGACTCATCTCGACGCAGCACACATGTAACATGGACACCCAGAAGTGTGACCGACAGACAGAATCCAACCTTGCTTTATTAATATAGATACTCTTTCTGAAAACTGAATTATTTTTTGTTTAGATACTCAAAAGTTCTTTAAGTTTTAATGGATCATTTTACAGCATTTGATTTAGAATTAGGTTTTGCTATTTTATATTGTTCAAATTTCATATTTTTAGAAGGATCACTTGTATCACACATAATATATTGTGATCAATGTCGTTGTTGCCTTTTTAGCTCTGAAATTTTTGGAAACTATGTTTTTAATATTTATAACCTATGCAAATTTGTTGATTGAAATTTCTCTAATGAGGGTTAACATTAGTTTTTTTTTTCATTTTTTTACCATATTAATTTTTTTGTTAGCTGTTTCATTTTCTATTTTTTTCCTTCTAGTTTAGCTGTTACTATTTATTTCTGCTTAAAGTTGTTAATATTATTAAAGTATCATATTTGTAAAATAATGAATCTAAATATGAATGTTTCTGTAAAGCACTGTTTTAGGGTTAAAGAGGTTATGGTTATGTAATATTTATAAACAGTAGGTTAAAAATTGGCGGAAGCAAGTCAATGCATTATATTTGCTAATCACTTGGTTACAGGTTGATAGGTTCTGTACTAAAAATTTTAGCTCAAAAGCATGAGTAATAGGTTTAAACTGCTTATCTTTCTTAGGTTGTTGAAGGGGATTATGTAGAAGCTGAAGAATTGTTGAAAACTGCAGCAAAAAGTAAATATTTTTGTATGAACAGCAGTCATTAATATTCTTGAATAAAAATTATAAACATCACTAATTTCTCTTAATGATTTATACCTTCCAGATGGATGCTTAGATAATTTTTTAGAGCAACAAATTCATAAAGCTAAATGGATTCCATTAATTCCTCCTCCTAAAAATTCTGGTATGTATAAGTATATATTTTATTATTAAAATTTTTTGTGACATAGTGCTTACAGTTATCGTTATTATAACATTCTTTTTTAATTTTCTAGCAATCCTCTCCCCCCCCCCTCCCAAAGAAAAAAAAACCCTCCTATTGTATACTCTTAGAAGAAACAGCCTCATTGTTTATTGAAAATATTTATATTCCACAAATTTCCAGCATGGGTAATTGGAACTATATGTAAAATTTTATGATTTATTATAGCAAAAGTTCTCTACTAACTGTTATAAAATAGAAAATTTAGATTGATTTTATAAATGTATTTATTAACCCTTAAGCTATTGAGTTTTCGCTTTTCGGTTCTTTCCCCATCATTAGTTTTTTTTTGGAAGCACGCTTTGAATGAACGTTCGAAAACACAAATTCAAGTAGTTAGCAAATTCAATATAGTTAAGTTATTTAAATCAAAATAAATTAAACATAATTTTTTAAAAAATACATATACATATTTACATAATGTACAGATTATTTTGTTTGGAAATTTCTTACATTATGGTATATTTTAAAGCAAGGTGCATGAATTTTAAAGCATGAACCCACTTCACAGTCTTTACACCATAATCTTGTTTCATTTTTTTCCCCCCACTTACTGATTTTCTGCAGCATACTGCATATCTTCTCCCTGATCCTTTATGATTTGCAGTTGTGTGTATGTACTCTGCAAAATGTATTTCTGTGAGTCTTGTAGGATCATCTTGTTTTGTAGGGCGTCCACCTGAATTCAAAAAACCAAAACTGCCGCCCTTTTATACTGTATATATTCTCAAAACAATCACCAAAAAATCTAGTTCTTATCAGGAGAAATTGTATTCGAATGCTATTTAGTGCTGCCATCTATTTATGAGAAAAACAATCACTTTAGAACACGGAAAGCGCATTTGTAACATTCAAAACATTGAAAAATTCAGATAGATGTGTCCAGAACGTCCGTAACGTTGGAGGAAAGACTAAGGTGGACGTGCTGAGTGTGTTCATAATGGTCTAAGAGTTAATATTCTAAAAGTAAAAAATTACTCTTCCATAAGAGGTAGAATGGCTTTTCCTTGTAAGCATTGGGTTTATTCACTGTATATAAAACTGTTGATCTAAGCTTTTGTTTCTCTATGTTTACATTAAATACTCAAACTGATATTTACCACGCTTGTTTCATTGTGTGTATATATATATATATATATATATATATATATATATATATATATATATATATATATATATCCCATTCTAAACATTTTCAAATAGAAAGGTAATGTTTTCTCTATTTTCACAGAAAGTGATGAAAATAGACCAGGTATGAGAGGTGGCCACCAAATGTGTATTGATGTTCATACAGGTAATTGTTAATTTTCTAGTAAATTTGCTTTAATTTGTAGGGCATTAAACTAAATAAAATATGGTTCATTCTTTCATTTTGATATGGTATTGTTTTTTAGTTTGCTGCTTTTATAAGTTTAAAAGGGGTTGATATCTAGATTGACTTTTGGGGATTTTGGTTTTTAGTTGCTTTTTAGCTTTCATGTAAATCTTCTGTAATTAATTTTGAAAATTTTTCGTATGCTTAGGATTTTCTGTGAAAATTTTACGAATTTTGTTGTGTACATAATGCTAGAATAGACTCAGACTATGATATTATTTGTTATATATAGTATTACAGTGTTTCTGTAACACAACCAGAAAAATCTTTTGTTGGAAGGAGGAATTAGCCCTTACCCTTTCCCCTCTTTCTACATCTCTGGGTATACAAACACGGAAGACACAAATGAAATCATTTCTTGTGAGAGAGTGTGACGTTGTCTCCATTACTCCACGAAATTGTAATTATATAAGTCTGTGATGCTCGTTCCTACCCCTCAACATGAACTTGTCATGTATCGGCGAAATGTTAAACTGAGCGGTCTCATAAACTCTAGTATAAGAGGCCATAAATTTGGTGTAATATGCGATTCTGACGTTAAAAAAGTAATAAATACCTGAGTGGTTCAATGGCTCTCCAGGATTTTGACACTATAGCGACATGTGGAATCCCATAAACTTTGGACACTTACGAGCACTTAAAACGCCGGAGAACGCTTTTGAATTCGCCGACCGTATAAAAAGAAGACCCCCAATATTCCACAAGAGATAGACACAGAGAGAGAGCTGTTTTTGAGCGTGAGAGAGACGGAGCTCTCTGGTCCGAGAGGCCTTCTGTAGGCCAGAGTTGACTGTGAACCCGAGCTGTCCTGACATCTCTAACATGTAAATTCTAACTCGCTGTATATATTTGCTTTTTGTAGTTGTAGTTGTAAGTGTTTAAAGTGGCATAGTAAAGTAATTGAAGCGAAATGCTTGTCGTTATTACTACCTACGTCACAGCTGGTGTCAGAAGAAGTGGGGTTATTGAGTTAGAGTTAGTTAGAGGTTTTTAGAAGAAGAATACGTCAGTATTTAGATATTGTTATAAGAAGAATACGGCAGTATTTATAGTTTTTAGAAGAAAGTGTACGAGAAATCCGTCTGGAGCAAGAAAATTAGTTGTTGAAGATTGTGATTGTGAGAAATTCACGGAAACTTACGGCAGTAAGAAAAATTGTTGAAGATTGTGATTGTGAGAAATTCACGGAAACTTACGCCAGTAAGAAAATTGTTGAAGATTGTGATTGTGAGAAATTCACGGTACGAGATAAGTTGTGTTTCGGGGCCGAAAACAGATATTTTCGCCGTGCTGTGTTGCCAGAAGGAAGGAGAAGGCAAGAAAATTTTTTCTACTCCTGTGGTTCCGAAAAGTGTATCATTCCAGTGCAGCGCTAAGAACGAGTGTTTAGATTTCGCCGCAAGTTTCGTCTTCTGAGGTCGGAGGTCAACGGTACAGCTGATTCTCCCCGTGTGGTTCGTGTTTCCCCGAGTCGAGAGGAGCGAAAAAAAGGTGGTTGACCTATATTTGCGGGAGAGAAAGAAATTATGTGATTCTGTCTCTGGAAAGGTTTTCGGTGCAGTGAAGTGTTGTGTTAATTGTGGGCCTAAGGGCTGAAGATTATTTTTTGTGTTGTGCCTATGGATTATCATAGATTCAAGCAGCAAAAAAGGGGTGAGTCTATTTCCAAAAATTCTAGAAGTTATTGCTTAAAATTCTGTAGTTAAAATTCTTAAAATATTCAAAAATTTTGAAGACCTATCGGAAATATCTTTGTTGATTTATGAGATTAGAGAGAAATCCAAAAAAAAATTATATATATGATGAGATTCAATTGTTTTGTTTAAAGAGTGTATATGATATATTGTTCTCTTTGTAAAATTATTTTTTAATATTATTTTAAAGAAGTTCATTTTATATTGTTAAATACTTTTCTCTAAGAAATTATTTAAGGTCTTAAGATTTTTAATTTTGTGTAAATTTTAATAGTACTGTGATTCTATTGAGTTTTTAACTTACAAGATATTATTATAATTATTATTATTAAGTCGGTAAATTAACGGGTAGCAATGGCGTTTTTGGGCAAAGGAAAAAAAGAGGATCTAGTAAAACTTGTTCAGGAACTGGAGATTCCTCGGGAAGGAAGTGAAACAATACTGGAACTGAAGGTTTTGGTTACAAGCCAAGAAAATTATGATCCCGAATTCGTGGCTGAGTTATACCAGAGTATTTTGAAGGCGAATCAGGAAGAGTTAGAAAGACGAGAAGCAGAGAAATCTCGTATACATAACTGGGAGAGGGAAAAAGTCCTACACAAAGAAAAATTGCAATGGGAGGCGGAGTTAAAAGCCAAAAAATTGGAATTAAATTTTGAATTAGAAAAATTAAGAATCGCACAAGGAACTTCTAGTTCCCAGTCCACCGCAGAAAGTATAAATTCGAGACCCACTGATTTAAATTTGAAAAAATTAATTCCCGAATTTAATCCGGATAAAACGGACATTAGTTTATATCTAGTACTTTTTGAGCGACAGGTTAAACGCGCAAAAATATCTAAGGAGAATTGGGTTTCGTACCTTGTAGGACTCCTACCGATTGATATAATTAGTGTTATAGCCAGAGAACCAGAAGAGTACGCAGAAAATTATGATCACATAAAACAGACCCTCTTACTCCGTTACAAATTAAACCCGGAGTCTTTTCGCCAGACATTTGTATCCCATCAAAAGAATCCCCTGTCAACCTGGAAGGACTTTGCGTTCGAGTTGCGGAACTATTTACGAGAATGGCTAGATGGTTTAGAAGTCGATAATTTTGAATCTCTGAAAGATCTTTTGGTTGCAGATCAAATAAAGAAAAGAGCAAAGATGGAGGTACGCGAACACTTCATAGATAAATGGTCAGATATAAAAACGGAATCGGAAATGGTTGAGTTACTAGATGGGTATGACAGTGTAAGAGCAATGGGCCCAAAATTTAAAGATGCGAGGGATAGTAGGGTAGAGAGAACGCGTCCGTTCATACAAGTGAAGCCCCGGGAAAATAAGCCAAAGTTCTATCCCCCTGGTGCGTCAGCAGCACATGGTCCAGTAAACCGAACTAGGGCGTTTGAAAGGAGAGTAAATTTAAAGTGCTTCGGTTGTGGCTCCGAAACGCACCTTCGCTCATCCTGCCCACGATTTCAGAAAAATTCAACGTCGGGTTCCGTAAACAATGTGCAAGAAAGTGAAAAGCCTGATCTGTTAGAATCCTATACATTCCCAGGTAAGGTGAATGACCAAAAGATTGACATTCTTAGGGACAGCGGTGCATCTCTTGACATTGTTAGTAGAAGATTCATTTGTCCACAAGAATTTACAGGTGAGACAGTTTGGATAAAACAACCGCTGAGTTTAGAGTTAATTTGCTTACCTTTAGCTCGTGTGGAGATAGCGGGAGATTTTGGGAAAATTATTACTAAGGCGGCTGTATGCGGAAACCATTTGGACCAAAATCGGTATTTATTAGGTAATAGAACGGCCGAGATGATACGAGAGAAATATGGATATGATTTTTTTTCTGTAGAACAGCTAAATGCAGTCCAAACGCACTCTCATACGAAGAGCTTACGAAAAGAGGCCGAAACGGTCAAACGAGATACAGAAAACACGGTTGAATTGAGGATAGATAATCGCGAAGAACAGGAAAATAGCATTCCGATAGAAACGGAAGAGTCAATAGTAATTCCAGCATTGGAGGCAGAAGCTCCAGAATTAGACCTCTTAAAGATAGATAAGAAAGGTTTTTTGGAAGTGCAGAAAAAGTGTGAAGAGGTAAAAGAATTAGTTAGCCGAGTAAGCGAACATGTAAATTTGTTGAGTTATGAAGGCGATCTTGAAGTGAAGGAAGATCATGATTTAGATATCCCGTATTTAGAAAACAATCCTACGAATTTTGATTTTCGAGAATTAGTTAGATTTAGTGAGCTAGAGAAAAATTTGACAGCTGGTCAAATTGACCAATTAAAAGAAGTATTAGATAGGTTTGCTTCGTGTTTTTCAAATGATCCTGGTACCACAAATTTAGTAGAACACGACATTACTTTAATCAGCGATAAACCGATAAGATCAAAACCCTATCGCACTTCACAGAGACAAACGGAAATATTAAAATCAGAGATCCAAAAAATGTTACGGTTAAGGATTATCGAAGTAGGTGAGTCAGATTACACCTCACCGTTAATTTTAGTAGAGGCCCCAGGTAAAGACCCTAGACCATGCGTAGATTACCGAAGGCTGAATGAAATCATTAGGACAGAGTATTTCCCCCTTCCAAACATCGAAAAGCGAGTGGAAAAAGTATCATCGGCAAAATACATTACAGTATTGGATTTGGCTAAGGGATATTGGCAGATTCCTTTAAGCGAAAAAGCGCAAAGATATGCTGCGTTCTGTACAACATTCGGAACTTTCAGATGTCTAAAAATGAGTTTCGGTTTAAAGAATGCACCATTTTTCTTTAGTAAACTTATGTCGGATGTATTAAAGGAAATGGAAGATTTTGCCGTCCCCTATTTAGATGACGTTGCTATATTTTCCGACACTTGGGAAGCCCATTTGAAACATATAAGTTTAGTTCTAGAGTGAATAAGAAGGGCGAATTTGAAAATCAAACCCGCTAAGTGTAAATTCGCGCAAAGCCATGTAAAGTATTTGGGTCATATCGTTGGGAATGGAGCGCGTACTCCAGCGGAGGCAAAAAATTGAAAGTGTAAAAAGTTTCCCGACGCCGCGAACCAAGGCTCAAATCCGTGCGTTTTTGGGATTATCTGGATATTACAGCAGGTATATAAACAATTATTCCGTACTCGCAGCTCCGCTGACAGATGCATTGAAGGGCAGAGCTAGAAAAGGTGAAGTTTTTTGGACTGATGCATGCGAAAAAGCGTTCCGCGCATTGAAAAAGAGTCTTACGGATAAGCCCGTGTTACATGCCCCAAATTTCAATCGTGAATTTATCGTGCAAACCGATGCTTCGAATTCAGGAATAGGAGTAGTTTTGAGCCAAGAGTCAGAAAACGGAGAAGAACACCCTATTCTATACCTGAGCAAAAAGTTTTCAGACGTTGAAAGACGTTACAGTACCACTGAGCGAGAATGCGCCAGTATAGTGTTTGCAATAAAAAAAATTACATTATTATTTGGATGGTCGAAATTTTACAATCATAACCGACCACAATCCTTTACGTTGGTTACGTACAAATGCCAGTTCAAACCCCCGATTAATGCGCTGGGCACTTGCATTACAACCGTATGAATTTGAAGTAAAACATAAATCGGGCAGAAATCACAAGAATGCAGACAGTCTTAGGCGGGTATGGTCCGACCCGAAAGAATTGGGTCAAACCACCGCAAACCCCTCTAGTGTTAGGGAAGAGAATTCGAACTCGATTTCCCCCCCCTGTGGAAGGTATACTTACGAATGATGTAAGCCTTGAAGAGATAAGAAGGCAATAGTACCTTATGTTTTCTTATGTTATTTTGTTTAGTGAATCATGCAATTGTGTATCTTTTGTCATAGTAAGGAAAAAAACTTTTGCGTTTATTTGTTCTTGTAGTAGATAACTAAATACTTGTTATGTCAAGATATAACAACATGAATGTTGTATTCAAGTGTTTAGAAAGCATAAAATGTATGAGAATTTTGATTTTGCTGTATAAGAAGTTGTTATGTTATATGCTTAATGTTTAGATAAAAGAGTAGATTTAAAGAATGTTATATGTTATACTTACTTGTTAATACTCAGTTATAATTGTATTAGACATGAAATGGAGTTATTGTATTAGACATGAAATTAAGTGTTAGTTGAGGAATATGAGAAATTATGAAAATGTGTGTTTATTATCGTCTATGAATTGGATTTCTCTCTAGCACTTTTCAGAAGGTCATAACGTTAAAATTGTTAACATTTTAAGACAAAATTATGGCTTTGTACTTATATGCAATAACTCTGAATTTAAATGGAGTGTCTCTAGGATGGAATTTTTCCGAGGAAAAATTCTTATAAAGAGGGGAGGAGTTGTGACGTTGTCTCCATTACTCCACGAAATTGTAATTATATAAGTCTGTGATGCTCGTTCCTACCCCTCAACATGAACTTGTCATGTATCGGCGAAATGTTAAACTGAGCGGTCTCATAAACTCTAGTATAAGAGGCCATAAATTTGGTGTAAGATGCGATTCTGACGTTAAAAAAGTAATAAATACCTGAGTGGTTCAATGGCTCTCCAGGATTTTGACACTATAGCGACATGTGGAATCCCATAAACTTTGGACACTTACGAGCACTTAAAACGCCGGAGAACGCTTTTGAATTCGCCGACCGTATAAAAAGAAGACCCCCAATATTCCACAAGAGATAGACACAGAGAGAGAGCTGTTTTTGAGCGTGAGAGAGACGGAGCTCTCTGGTCCGAGAGGCCTTCTGTAGGCCAGAGTTGACTGTGAACCCGAGCTGTCCTGACATCTCTAACATGTAAATTCTAACTCGCTGTATATATTTGCTTTTTGTAGTTGTAGTTGTAAGTGTTTAAAGTGGCGTAGTAAAGTAATTGAAGCGAAATGCTTGTCGTTATTACTACCTACGTCACAGAGAGAAAGAATATGCACCATTCTAATTATATATATATTATTTTTACATGTAAATATTTCTTCTTCTATATGATGTTATTATGTTCATCCATGCAAAGATTTTATTTTTATTTATTTATTTATTTATTTATTTTAATCTGAGATGGGAGTAAAATAATATAAAATTCTCTAACATTGTAATTTGAATGCATTATTTTTCTGCTGTAGGACATTAATATAATCAAATGCTTAAGGTTAGTAGGTATTAGTAGGTATCTAAATCTTGTATCTAGTTTTCATTTATTAGCAGTTTCAGTATTATATACCTATGACAGATACATTGCTTAAGCATGCAAGTAATCTATATTATATGAATGGAATAGAGAAAAATGTAGCCTAATCAGCTCATTTGAAAGAGAGGTGATAATAGATGCACTAGCTACACCATAGAGAATTTAAAATTTCAACTAGGGCTAAATATAAAAGCATTTCAATTTTTGTTGTTGCTTTTTTATGGTTGTATGCATTATAAAATATTGTTGTATAAATAAATTAATAATTATATATATATATATATATATATATATATATATATATATATATATATATATATATATATGTCTTTTATATTTACTTGTAAAATTGTTCTTTGTAGAAAGTATTTATTTATTTGGTGGATGGGATGGAACATCTGATCTTGCTGATTTGTGGTGCTACCATATACCATCAGGAGTTTGGACATGCCTTTCACGGGATACAACTGTTCAAGTAATCATTATTGTTTTTCTCATGAAATAGCCTTCCTTATTTTCTAAATCTGCATCTCAAGTCAATTTTTATCTATTTACTATTATTATATTCTAAGGCATCACTTTTAGACACTGTCTTATTCTAGATATATGTGTGCGTGTACATATGTGCATAATTTGTGAGATTTGAGTTTTCTGCAATTTATAACTTTGACTTTAATTTGACTTATTTCCAAATTATGGATGGAGACTTTCCTTTTGTGTCTGTACAAAATTTATCACTTTTATGAGATACACACACACACACACACATATATATATATATGTGTGTGTGTGTGTGTTAGTTAGATTAAAATATTAGTTCTTGAGTCACATTGTAAATTGTAGTGGTTGGACCTATGTGGTTACTGTTCAATAATAAGTACGCGTTTTCATATTTAACAACATATTTATTTAGCCATTTTGGGAGAGCAATGAGGTCTCCCTAAAGGGATCCCCAAGTTTATCTGAAGAGTGTAAAAGTAAAAAGGCAATTATACATCACTTCTTACCTCCAAATTCTCTAAATAGGTCAGGATTGTCATAGTAATTAACTAATTTCATTGTTACAGGATTCTTAAATAAGGTATTGAACTCTGTAGTCTAAAACCGCAAGGTAGCTATTTTCTCACAGGTCATTTTTGGCTTAGCGCTTGTCTGAGGGTAGATATAAAATTTATCGAAAGTTCAATAGGAGTTAATAAAAATTGATAATTTACAAGATAAATTATGTTAGGGAATGAGGAATACTTTTTTTGGCATAACACACACACATATAAATATACTGTTTGAGTATATGTTGAAAATTGATACAGAGTAATTAATGTCACTTTGTATATAAAATAGTGAAGATTTAAAAAAAAAAAGTTAGTCTTGTTTTCTGAAGATCAGCAGGCTACTATCTTGTCTTGTTGGTCTTATCCCTTTTAGGGGCGCTGTTCGCACAGTGCAGATGCCTAAATCTAGCCTTCTTTTCACTTACATCAATGTATTCCAGTTAAATGAGCAGAAAAATGGCTAGTGCTGCCATCTGTTATCAGTTTAAAGAAGTAAAAGCATTTTGTAATCTTTAATTGGAAAATTTTTCAAATTTTTTAGGTTTAAAAAAATTGGGAAAAAATCTGAACTGTGCAAACGGTGGAGGTTGTTGCCCCTGAAAGGGTTAAAAAGTTGTGTTTCTGTCTGGAGAATCTGGGAAGGAAGTCACTGAACCCATCACATTGTTGGGTTTCTACAGTAAGTAAATAACCAGTCGGGAGGTCTGCAGAGATAGGTTTAAATCCCAATCCTGTGGTGTTTATATCTTCTCTTTTAAAATTTGTACTAAGAATATTTTTATTCTTTATACATTACTTTGCTTAAAGTTAGAAAGCAGCATTTTTAGATCTTAAGTTTAAAATACTTTAAAAAAAAAAATTTTTTTTTTATAAATTAGCTTCATTTTTGTGTAATAAATTGAGTAAATAGAAAACTGAATACTGATTGGTATTAACTGCATTGAATACCTAGAAATTATTTAAGCATTCTTTGTCAAGGATAGTAAATGTATGAAAAGGAATAAAAAAATATTTATTTATTCTCTGTTAATAAACTTCTGTCTTGTTTATAATTTCATTTTAGGGTGGACCATCTCCTCGCTCATGTCATAAAATGTGCCTTGATCCTGAAAGGAAAAAAATTTTCACTATAGGACGCTACTTAGATTCTTCTATGCGGGTGCCAAAATATATGAAAGTATGAGTTTTCTCTCTGAACTTTTTGTAAATGTTTTCAAATAAATGTGGTATGTGTTTTAATTATACTCTGTTTTTTTCAGTCTTTAACCTTGTTTCAATCTTGAAACTTCACTAAGCCTTGAAGAATTTAGTAATAAATCTTTGCATTATTTAAAATTTAACAATATTTTGTAATTTCTAGGATTTAAATATACCTGAAAATGGAAAATTTCAAAGAAATTGGGAAGTTAATCATTTTTTACTTAAATTTATAGTGTCAAGAAAATTTAAGAAGTATTATAATATCGGTAGAATCACAAATATCTTAGTTGACATTTCAGCAGATTTGCTTTTTTTCAAATTTCATCTGGTTTCATACTGTCAAGTTAGTCTCTGCTAAACTGCTGGAGAAACACAAAGAATCAAAGAATGCAGATTCACTTTTGAGCTAAAGCTTTGTTGTCATCATTGATTTTCAATTTGGAAGAGGTGGACTTTGAAACAGTAAATAAATATTCCAGCTGTTTCTTACATGAGAGCAATACCTTCTGTGTATGCCTCATTACAGGAAATAGTGTCATATTGGTTATATGCTAGGTATGTAAGGTATACTAAGAAAAATTTAGCTTGCCACCTTTTCCCACCCATTATTACTGTAACTGTTGGAGTTAGAATAAATATAGGGGAAACCCTCGTACCTAGGGCTGGCTATTTTCAAATGGCAGTATCTTTACTTATAACTAACTTACAATAATAAAAATAGTTTGTATACATTACATGATTTGTTCTCTTTAAATAAAAATCACATCAAGTGTAGAAAAATAAACTTGTAAATGATATTGAAAATTTTTAGAAAATTACAAATGGCCCTAGGTACAATAACACTATTGTACCTAGGGCCAGTTATTTCCAAACACTGAAATTGTTGTTTACAATAAAAGAAAAAACAATTTGTATGCATTATTTCTTTCATGCACAACTTCTAAAATCTTCGTAAAGAAGAAATGTTAATTGTATGCAATGTCTTAAAGGAGGAAATGTTTATTATTTCATCACTTTCTAATGTATGTTTTTTCTCCATTGTCTTCTTGACGATCCCAGATAAATTTTCTGTTTCAAACACAGATTTCATAACCTTTTTTTTATCAATTACTTTTTTCAATAATTGTGCTTGATTTTCATTTTCTCGGGGGGTATCAGTGAGAATTCTACTTTTGCCAAGTTTTCGTCCACCTCTTTTGTACCAGAGGCCATAGCCCTAGGTACAAAACAATATTATGGCCCTAGGTACAAGATGTTATTGTTTTTGGCAAAATGGCTTCCATAGCCAAAGACCTGCAGAAACCAAACTTTGTTTTTATATCATTTTTTCTTTTAATGATTACAAAAATTATCTGCTCTACATTAAAACATAAGTTTGCACTTAATTTCACAAATTAAGACTTCAAATTGAAGTGAAAAAATTTAGTTTTGATCATCAAATCAAGATTTTCTTTTCTATTTAACTATAGCTTCTTCTTGCTTTTGTTAAAAATGGCTGTTATGATTTGAAACAATGTTGTCACTCACTCCAATGAGTAAAAATGCTGCAAAATAATAATTATTTAAATAAAGCATGGTGGCCCTAGGTACAAGGGTTTCCCCTAAACAATGTTATACCTCAAATCTTGTGAAATTGGAGAGGAATGACTTTTGTGTGTACTTATTTGAAGATTTAATGGAAGGTGATTAGGTACCAGATATAAGAGAACTTTAGTTCTGAGAAGTCATGGAACATTTATAAAATCTAAACTTTTAATCTTTTTTTATGTCTAGTATTTTATTAAATATATATGCTTATTTCTTTCAATTTCTCCCTTAGAGTGATTTTTATGTGTATGATATAGACTCTAATCAGTGGACAATGATTACTGATGATACAGCTGCTATGGGTGGTCCAAGTTTGGTATTTGATCATCAGATTTGTATGGATGTTGAAAAAAACACAATATATGTATTTGGTGGAAGAATTTTAACCAGGTAATACCACATGAAGAATATATTAAATATAATTTTTTTAAAATTTTAAATTTTTGATAATTGAATTGGTAACATGCATCTTGCAATTAGGACAGCTTTCTAAGGTATCATGCTTTAATTGTTCAAGTTTAATTTTTGTTTACCCTTATTTATAAAAGATTGCAGAAATGCAAGATTTAGAAGAATAAAATTATGACTTATCTTTTATAATAAATAACTTGATATTTCATTATATGTACCATCTTAATAGAAGGCTAAAATTCTATAAAAGTCTGCCAATATGTTGAAAAAAATAAAAGCTTCTTTACTAATGGCTCACAAAAATTGGCAAAATTTTTATTATGTAGACAAAGCTATTCTTGCTTTATGTTCCTCTTAGCATTCTTTTAATTGTCTTGAGTGTAATGAGTCATCAAAAACCTAGCCTAGTGTCAAAGCATCTTGAATTTTAAATTGTATATTTAATTATTCTTTTTTTTTTTATACATCACAACGTATGGTTTGTCTCACTATGTTTCCATAAAGTGTATCACTGTAATTTACTTAATAAGCACATTATAGGGTATTATTTCCTTTAATTAAAATTATACATTCTCAAAATTGGGATTTAATTACATTTATCTTCCTGTTTTGCCTACTAACTATTATGTTACAAAATTTTCTTATTTTCACAATTAACTCTCTAGTTTGCTTTGATTGTATAGTGTATAGCAGCGGTTGCCAATCTTATTTGGCCAACTGCCCCCTTTTCAGAAGAAAATTACTCAGTGCCCCCTGAAAATTTTCTTTCTTAAGCATACAAACAGAGATGCTGTGACAAATTTGCATCCTTTTATCTATATTTCTATTGTGTCCTTCAACATAGTAAAGAGAGATGTTCTAATTGAGACACCTTGAAGCTTGGAATTATAAAATCATTTATTAAAACTAACCATAGTAACAATCCCATTACACACAGAACATGAGAATAATGAAGGTTAAAGTAAAAATTACGAACAACATTAAAACTAATCCTAATGAGAAGGATGGCCTTGGTATGCTGCTAGGAGTTTATTAATGTTCAGCTCTATTTTTGTCAGCAACATTTTAAAATTGTGAGCGTGGTGAACAATGTTCCATTAAATAGGTTGAAGGAAATGCAGTTAGAAAGTTTTGTATCTAGCCTATAATACAGGATAAGTATCTGTATCTGTATCCAGAACTGTTTGTAACTTAGTTTTAATTTAAATTTACTCCCCCCCCCCCACTGGATTGTTCCAGCATCCCCCAGATGTTTGTGTGTGGGGGGGGGGGGCGGTATCGCCACTTTGGGAAACCCTGGTGTATAGCATCAGGAGCTACCATTGCATGAGGCTTGGTTCAAATTCTGACTAAGACATAGATGTTTCTGTGCTGTCCCCTTACAGAAAATAAAATTGGTTCATCAACTAGATCAGGGGCTCATAACCTGTGGGTCGTTTACCACTTGGGAGATTTTTTTTTTTTGGGGGGGGGTGCCATGGGTTCAACTTAAATTACTTTTTTCCAAATTTTACCAAAAAATTTGTCACCCATTTATTGACCATGAAAATATAACGTAGTGATGTTTTTTAAAGGGATATGTCTCTTTCAAAACACAAACACCGGTTTGTTAGAATTCTACTGCCTTCATTTGGTGGTTAATGAAATTCATGGTTAATTGCCATACACAGTTCATAAATTCTAATTATCAGTTTGTCATCAATCCCTATTGTTACTTTGGCATTATTATTGCAGTTTCCCCAATGGAAAAAAGCAATTTTACTGAGGCAAATTTTTCTTTTTATATTGTTATGTAATTCTGATTCAAAACTGTAGAATCATTATTTCTTTTAAAGTTCTGTTCTGTCCTTGCTTTTACATACCCTAGACTAAGTGATGAATGTTATGTTCTTCATATCTTAAAATATCCTTTTTGTTAAATTAAACATTTAGTTAGAATTAAAATTATGGGATATACATGTGTTTTTCCTTCTTGTCTAAAAAGTTTTTTTTTTTGTTTTTTTGTGAAAAAAAGCAGGGGGAAGGGAGGGGGCTCACAGGATGCGTGGAAACTATTGAAGGGGGTTGTGACTTAAAAAAGGTTGGGAAACACTGATGTAGATCAAGCAAGTCAAGGAAATGAGCCTCGCAGGATGCATGGAAACTACTGAAGGGGGTCACAACTCGAAAAAGGTTTGGAAACACAGGATTAAATGCTTTCATTGAGAGTTCTATTTGTAGCCAACAAAAATTATGTTGTGTATAAGCAAATGTCTTAGGATAAAGGCATGCCATGTTAAAAAAGAGATTACTGTAATAAGAAAAGAAAATTAGTTCTACTTTTTATTTTACATTTTACAATATAAATATATTACTTTTGGTTCTGTTAACTACAATATTATATTTTAGTATTAGTTCCCTTCAAAGTGATGAAAATATTTGTGCAGAGCCTGGCTTTAGTGGACTGTATTCATATCATGTTCCTACAAATACATGGTGTAAACTCCGAGATGATTTTCCTAAGCCACATTGTGATGATCAAGAAATTAAATCAAGGATTGGTCATTCTATGTTATTTCATGAGGTAAAGTCCATGTTTCTTCATTTATTGTATTTCAGATAAAATAGAAAGATAATTAATGTAAGTATTTTTGAAATTTTGTATTGTTGTCATTCTTTATACTTTTGGCATTCTTTGTGACATAAAATGCATTTTTCTTCTCTATAGAAATGGATCTTGGAAAACTGTATGACCATTTTATGTTCTATTACATATTGTATTATCAGTTGATACTCAATATCTATAAATTATAGATTTCATTACTGTGATCTCTTTCATTTCTTTTTGGCATAAATTGAATAATGTACACTGCTCAAAACAATTAGGAGAGCACATGGTTTTAATGAAATTATGCAAATACTTACACCGATAAGTAACATAAAATAAATTATCCATAATTTAAAGCCTAGCAGGAAACAGAAGAAGAAAACTGCGTATGCAAATCAAAGTTCATGACATCAAAAACCAGAAAAAGAACATAAGGGTGGAAATTGGGATGTTGCAGAAACGTCTGTTTGACTGCCTTAACTGTGAAATTCGATTGCTCAGTTATTCTTTTTAAGAAAAGATGACTTGAAAATGTCTCAACAACGTGATTTACCGGAATCCATGGCATGGCGTATTATAGGCAGACTTGATTCTGGGCAAACACAATGCAGTGTCGTGGACGCTGTTGGAGTCGCCAGAAGTGTCGTTGCAAGGCTGTGACATCGATTCCAAGAAACAGGGAGTGTTAGACGTCGACCAGGGCAAGGTCGGCCACGCGCCACTACAGCAACTGATGACCGGTATATACTGTTAACAGCTCGTCGAAACAGAACAGACAATGCTACTCAGCTGCAAAGACAGTTGCTCTTGGCAACAGGACGAAGGGTGTCCAGCCTAACAGTACGTAATAGGCTTCATCAGAGAGGTCTCTATGCACGTAGGCCAATGGTCTGCATTCCGTTGACCTCACTTCACTGTGCAGCCCGAAGATGATGGGCTGCTGAACATCGAGATTGGGAGCAACACGATTAGAGCCAAGTGCTGTTTACAGACGAGTCCCGATTCAGTCTGGAGTGTGACACCTGACGTGTTTTGGTATGGAGGGAAAGGGGCCCTCGAATTAACCCCACATTCGTTCATGAAAGGTCACAATACAGACGAGCTGGTTTTATGGTATTGGGTAGAATCAGCATAGGTGGACGTACGAACCTGGTTATCATTCGTAATGGTACTTTGATAACCCGAAGGTATGCAGACGAGATACTGAGACCTCATGTTATACCTTACGCTGCAGCCATTGGAAATTCCTTTGTTTTCCAGCATGATAATGCCAGACCGCATACAGCTCGTCTTATGGAGAACATGCTTGAAGCTGAAACAATACAGCATATGGAATGGCCAGTGTGCTCTCCTGACCTGAATCCAATCGAGCATGTTTAGGACATGCTCGGACGACGCATTGCTGCGAGATCAAGGCCTCCTTTTACTCTCCGAGTGGAACAGTATTCCCCAAAGTCTTATCGATAACATCATCACATCCATAGAAAACAGGTGTGCAGCAGTCTTAGCTGTTCAAGGAGACCACACACCATATTAAAAATCTTGCATCATTTCTAAACAACTTTTTTTTATCGTTTACATGTAACCAAATTGTTGCCCTTAATCATCTTTTCGTGTTTTTTCCATATTTTCAAAGAATTAAAGCTTTATTACAAATTTTTTTGCGTCTTTTTTTCTGTATTGCGCATTGATACGCGTGTACTATCCATTTTATGCCAATACGTGGCTGTCTCGCACGGTTTTCTTAACTTCTTTGCTTACTCCCCTAATTTTTTTGAGCAGTGTAGTTGGAAGTACTATTAAAGACTATTCTATGTAAATTTAAATGGTGCTTTTTATAAGATGTAATTTGTTTGTTAGTATAAATAGTTTTTTATGCACATAAAAACACAACGTTAATTATTGAAGAATTGTTTATTTGGTTTCATTAATTTATATCTATTAATCTTCCAATATTGTTAAATCAATTGTGGATAATATCCTGATTTTAAAAAATTAGCGAAAAACAAATAAATTAATAAATGAAGTCCTAAGTACAGTGATTTCCGCCTATAAGAATCATGTTTGTTATTACTGTTTTTGATTCTTATAAGCGGTTGATTCTTATAGCCGAAATTTAGGTTTCTGGACAGGCACACACACACCTATATATACATATATTAGAAAATTTACCATAAAATACTCTTTAATTTACTTTAATTATCTTGTATTAAAATTATTTTTTATAATTTTAGAAATACAACTTGATTTCTAGACCTGTAAGTAGACACACATGATTATAGTAAGAGATGAAAAAATCCAATATTTGGTACAACATACCTGCTTAACAGTTTAACATTTCAACTACAGGAAGGGTGCAAGAAAAAGTTTTCTACGGTAGCTTGACGTAATGATGTTTTCAGGAGGCTGTTTATACTTCTTTCAATACCAATAGTCTCAGACCAACTTCTAGCTTACGTTTCATGGTTTGATAACGTGCTGAATCTAATAATGTCACGTTTGCCTAAGTGATAGTGGACACTTCGCCGAAGCTTTATGTGTTTCAGGGTCCAGGAAGCAGCAACCAGGATGCGGGAGGTGGGAAAAAAGAGTCCCTGTCTTTGTCAGTGGAGAAAAGTGAAATTGGATCCGGACGGGTAGGATGCCTCTGGGTCAAGCTAATAGGACAGTGTTTAGCTAAAGCGTTTAAGGGAAAACTATTATGTTATGTCTAACAAAGAAAGGGATGCATTTTATGACTGTATTTCGTCCCATCTTATCACTCTTTCTTAAAAAAGAATTAAAGAAAAACTTCATGCCTTTTGAGGCTTTAAGTGGCTTTTTTGGAAAAATGAAAGGAAAGCGAAGAGTGTAAACCGATTCTTAAAACCGGTGGATTGATTCTTTAAAGCGAAAATTTTAACATGGAAATAATACATTTGTTTTTGTTTTCGCGATATTGATTCTTATAAACGGTTGATTCTTATAACCACTGATCACTATAAGCGGTGGTTACTGTATTTTAGAAAAAATGGTTTTAAGTTTTTTGAAAGAACTTTTTTGTAGCCAAAAACATATTTTCAGTACTTTCGAACATTTTTCACAAAACTGTATGCACCTGTTTATTGTTTTCTCATCATATAATAACAGGATCATCACAGCATTTTAAAATCCACAGTAAAAAATATGAGTGGCAATTAGTTTTGAACTAGTTGATATAATTCTTCATAGGGCAGAGGAAAATTAAGTATGATTGTCTCAATGTACAATTTACAAATAAATTTATGAAATTGGGCATTTGTAAATTGCCCATAGAGACAATCACTCATAATGCTTCCTGGCTTGTTGAAGAGCTATACTAATAAGTTTGAAACTAGTTGCAACTCGTATTTTTTTATTATGGTTTTTAAGGAGCTGTCTGTTTCCTTATGCATCTTCCCCAAGTTTCATGTAAGTAATACTCATAACCTGTACTTCATTTTTATTGATTTTTATATTAATTGATTCTTGAAGTAAATCCCTCTTAAAATGCCTAAAAGAAAAACTGTTGATTGTTAAACAGCCTCTTTAATTATCCATTCCCCAAGCCCTAATTTGAATTATAGTATTCTTGCCACTGAGGAATTTTTACATTGTTTTTTGAATACTGATGTACAATTGTATAATGTAAGAAATTTTTTCCCTAATTTTCCTTTTAAATGATGCCTGTTCTGCATGCTGATTAAAATGTCCAGATGTTAAATGCATTGGCTTTTAATCCTGTTTAGATACTCTGCTTGTTGGATACTGAATTATTTACTGTTTACTCTGTTATTTTAAAGTTGTCCAAACATGAGTTAATGCAAGATAATTTTCTCTTGGGATTTATCACAGCTATATCAAAATGATCTACAGTGAAATATTTACTAATTCCTTTTCATCTGATATTAACCCTTAGACCAGTGGTCCCCAACCCCCGGTCCGTGGATCAAATGGTACTGGGCCGCCCAAGGAACATTAAATTATTTCCATTTTATTTACTGTGGTGTATTTCTCATAGATTTAGCATTCTAGTGAGTTAAAATGTTAAATCACTTTATATTCATTTTTTGGTGTAACTGTATTTTATTTTGAAGGCATGTTTAAATACAATTAAATTAAAATTATTAAATCAAAATAATCTAGAGTATAAACAATCAACACCCCACCCCCCACCTCTCAGCGGTCCGCGGTAAAATTATCAAACGTTGACGGGTCTACGGTGATAAAAAGGTTAGGGAGCACTGCCTTAGACCATTGAAAATTAAAATTTTTGCTTAAATTTCTTATAGTATGATATATTTTAAAGCAAGGTGATATGCTTAAACCCACTTAACAGTCTTTACACCATATAGTCTATTCAAAAGTGATGAAAAGACTGATGTTGGACTTAGTCTTTTCATCACTTTTGTCATCAAATAAATCTGAATAATCTCTCTCAGAATGACTTGAAATGTCGGTTCAAATACTTTTTAGCTTCGAAAACCCCAAACTATCGCCATTTTATACTGCATGTATTCTCAAAATAATCACCTAAAAATCTACTTCTTATCAGGAGAAATTGTATTTGAATGCCATTAAGTGCTGTTATCTATTGATGAATGAAAAAATCTATTAAGAATGTGTTAAACGCATTTGAAACGTGCAAAGTATTGGAAAATCGAGATAGATGCATCCAATGCATCCGTAACGATGGGGGACTCTGATGAACGTGCTAAGCACGTTCATAATGGTCTAAGGGTTAAATGGAACCTTACAGGAGAAAATATTAATGTTTTAATTGAAAAGTATATTGAACATTTAATTTTTCATATGGGGAAGCCTTTGTCTTTCATTGTTATGAAAAGAATAGCATTTGTATGGCTATTGACACACACATATGTTATTCATGAAACTTCTCTATTTATATCTTTTTAAGTTTTTACATATTGTATTGTGGCTTTGAGTAGTTGTGGTGTAAAATCTTATACAGACATTTCATATAATGGCTTTGTTGAATTCAGTTAAAGTGGATTTAAAAAGAATTTTGGCAGTTTATGCTCAGTGGATTAAATGAAAATGGGGATTGTTTTCTATTTATAATAAATTCTATTTTACATACATAAATTTGAAGGGTTCCATTAATATTTCTTTTATATGTACTTATATCCCCTCTTTATTGTATTAAAGTATATCTTTTATTTCTTTCTGTTTCAGAAAAAACGCTTACTGTACATTTTTGCTGGTCAGAGGTCAAAAGAATATTTAAGTGATTTTTTTACCTACAATGTTGACACTGATCAAGTTCAAATCATATGTGATGGCACTGATGTAGAAGGTAAATTCATAATGTATTTTAATTATTGTTTCTCACACATAAATTTTAGTTTATTTTGTATGAGTGCACTAGGTATTTATTTTAAGTGTATCATTTTATTCTCTGAAAATTGCTTAAAAATATATATATATTGATATTTCTTTCACTCTCTTTTACCTTATACTTTTCATTAATTTATAATAAAGTGTGTGAATAGAATCTAATGAAATATATAGGCAAGGTTTAATAACAAGAATGTTAAAGTTCTGAGAATATCACTTATTCATTTAAAAAAAAATTCATATTATAGAACAAATTAGCTTAATTTTTGAGTCCTATATATTTTGTAGCCAGGTTACCAAATTGATAAGAATTTAATGCAAACTTTTTATTTAGAAAAATACTGTGGTAAAAATTGATACATTATTAGAATCCTATATAGAGGGTGGGGTGAAAATAGGAATACATGAAGTGAGCTTGTACAGTGAGCTGCCAGAAGTGAAACGTACTATACTGGTGTAAGAAATTAAGAGAATTTGCAGACTTGGTTGATTATCTCTAGAACTACTGTACCGATTTTAATGAAATTTGATATGTACATACATTGATACAATACAAAACAAATAACCATTCAATAATTGTAATACACACGCATGATCGTGCGTAACACTCGTTGGAATCGGAAGGTATGAAACAGTGGTTGCAGAATAAACAAAAAAATGAGTTAATAGATGGGTTAATATGGGGTATGGTACCCTCTTACAGATATACAGGTCTCACAGCGTGATTTCATACTTGAAATAAGACAGTTTATCATTTCCTGTGGCAATTGGTCCCACTCGTTCAGCAACACTGTTTTCATTCCCTGAATGGTTCTCGGAGGGGGGTTGCGAGTTGCAATTGCCCTCTCCAGAGTGTCCCAGACATGCTCTATAGGGTTAAGGTCTGGAGATCTGGCTAGCCAATCCATCCGGCGAATATCTTCACTCTCGACCAGAAGAGCTCTATGTGGCCTCGCGTTATCGTCCATTAAAACGAACTCAGGGCCAACTGCACCCCTGAAAAGGCGAACATAGGGCTCCAAGACCTCAACCCTTTACCTCACACCAGTCACAGTGCCTCTTTCAAAGACATGGAGAGGTGTGCGGCCATCCAACATGATGCCTGTCCAGACCATTAAACCTTGTTAGGGAATTTGGCAGGAATGCCGAATCCCTACTCGTGTAATATGGCTAAAAATGTCAATAGCTTTACACTTATGGCTTGGGGTTACAGAGTCGTATTTGCTCGCAGTGGAAGCTGGATGATTACCTGATAAGTTTCATAAAAGTAGCTATATTAGCTGGAAATAGTGTATGGTGTGGTAACATACAAGGATAACAAAAATAAGTTTAAAAATAAGCTAACGTTTATTCATTAGCGGACACTGAAAAACAAAAACAAACAATATTCAGAAATAAAGATGAAAGTATCGTTTATAGCACAGGATAAAGTTCCTTGACTTTAAAGTTCACATAAAGAAGATTAAACGGAGGTGAAGTAAAAAATTAAAGTCCGGTACAACCTGGTTGGCGTTGTGTACATTACTTCTATATGGGTAAACACATGCAGATACCTAGTTCTTATGCTAGTTGCTTGGACATGGCTTCTAAGGTCTCGGGAAAATCTGCTGGTGCTTAGCTGGAAATCCGCCCATGAAGCAAGTCTGGCTATATGAGAGAACTGGGTGACTTTTAGAACTTGTTAGGAAAAACGGCCTTTTTTCCCACAGCTGTTTTATTTACTTAGCGAGCAGCTCAGCGATACCATCATCATCCATGCTTTGCATATGATGCCATAGAGTTGTGACGTCAATACGAGCGAGATCAGGTAGAATGACGTCATTACCTATCTACCCGGTAATGGAAGCTGAGTCACAACCGTGCCCGTGGGCTAATTTGCATATTCCCGTAGCTCACTTGCAATGCCAGGTGGCGCCTAGGCGATGCCTGGGTATATACAGAGAAGCTAGGTGTGCAGCTAGCACTAGCAGGGTTGATAGTAGGAGAGCGGCAGTTTGACTGTTTAACTACGGTTTTTACCTGTTGTTGGCAGTTGATAGCAGGTGTCTGCAGGCGGTTTGCAGATTGAAAGCGAAAGGTGACATATGAGACGTGAGCAGATTAAGCAAGACACTGCATAGTAAAGGAGGTTTAAGCAAGAACTAGATGAACCTACAGCATGAAGTAAGCAGCCATGACGGATGGATCATCTAAGAATGAAACTCCCGTCGAGTCAGGGCGCGTTTCCCGAGGTGCTCGCCGTTCGCCGAATTAGTTAGCCGGTGCTGTGTTTCTCCCATCATGCAAACTACAGCTAATGTGTGAGTTTCTGGAATTCGTCACAGATAGCCAGTCACCTATACCCCAGACATTCAACGTTAGACCAGACTCTCTTTCTCTCTTATAAGCAAGAACTATTACGACAAGTCAAACTTCATCAATTTGCGGTACCAATGCGGTAAAAACAATTTAGCTATTTTTTTTCGCTTCTGTCTTAAGATATTTACGTTTATCCGAGTTGGAAAGGATTTAAGTATATTATTCACTGTGTGTTTGTTTTCTATTATATATATATATATATGTGTTGTTTTTTTTTTTTGTTAAATAAATGTGCATTGTTTATGTTTTGATAACGTTAAACTCTGTCGTTCCTAGTTTTCATACCTCACACACAATGTTTATGTTCTTAAGTTAAAAGCTTCTAGTTTTTTTTTGTACTAGCAAACTTCCACTTGTTTTCTATAACGATTTCGCATCCTTAAACTATTGTGCAGAGCTATCGGCATTTCTCTTTTGAGCTGTTATGCACAGCTAGGTTTCCCGCCAAATACCTAACATAGTATTTTTGGGCTCAGCTTTGAAAAACCCATTAGGGTTGTGGGCCCGGCATTGAAAAACCTAACAGAACTGCCTGGATAGGATCGCCATTCCAGAGGACTTGTTCACTGACTGCCCGCTGGCGTGCTTCACCAAGCGCACTGTAAACAGTCTTGCCTTCTCTTCCTCACACTGAGTGCATCGAGGGTGCGTCTAACTGGCGCATGAAAGCTCGCTGTCAATAACTCGCTCCCCATGACTGCTCACCGACTAACCGTCGAACTCAATGTCGAACTGACTACCAAACCATACTAGACCACAACCACCAAACTACAACCGTAACGAACTACCGAGCTGGCTAGCTGCTGCGGCTTTACATATTCAGATTCAGCTGATGTGTGTTTTGCCGTCTGGTGGCGCGCTCGGCTGCGGAAATATGCAAATATTTGCATGAAGTTTAAGTTATGGTTAAAGTGTCTGTCATCACGAAGGTGTACGTCACTGGGTTGGTGATTGCGTCATAGCTATTGATGGGTGACGCAACGACGGAAATGCTGACGTCAAACATACGGCTCACTAAGTAAACATGGCTTGGGAAAAAAATGGCTTTTTTTCCTGACAAACCTCCTCCGCCGTAATGGTTGATTTTGCGGACATTGGAGGGTAGGTAGCGAGTCCCTGTTTCTCTCCATATGAACATACGGTGAGAATCAGTGTTTAGGCTTAACCGGGACTCATCAGTGAAGAAAATGGTCGCCCATTGATCCATACTCCAATCTCTATGATCCATACTCCAATCTCTGCACCATGATAAACGGATTCTCCTGTTCGTAGAAGTGAGCGATACGCAAACAGCAGGTCTTCTTGCAAACAACCCTCTCTCATGAAGTCTTTTGAAAACACTCACCCTTGATACACGGGTTCCTGTTGCTGCATACAAGTCACAAGAGAGCTGAGAAGCTGTAGCACTCCTGTTACGCCTCGCTATAATCGACAAATGGCGATCTTCTCTGGCCGTCGTGGCTCTTGGATGACCTTGCCCAGGCTTTCTCTCGATGGATCCGGTATCCTGGAACTGTTTCCATAAGTTACACATGACGCTGGGCGTTAAATTGAATTCTCTACAAATTTGGACTTGAGATTGGCCTGCTTCTTCTAGCCTCCCCTCAATTCGCCACCTCATTCCATCATGTAAACGTTGGTGGTTACTCATTTTTACTGTTACAATTTGAAATTAGCCGATTGCTGCAAAATAACACCATCTATTAACCCATTTTTTTGTTTATTCTGCAACCGCTGTTTCATACCTTCCGACTCCAACGAGTGTTACGCATGATCATGCATGTGTATTACAATTATTGAATGGTTATTTGTTTTGTATTGTATCAATGTATGCACATATCAAATTTCATTAAAATCGGTACAGTAGTTCTAGAGATAATCAACCAAGTCTGCAAATTCTCTTAATTTCTTACGCCAGTGTATTAGAGGCAGAGATATAATTCATGTGTACAGTTACGTGTATTCAAACTGTATCTCTCTGAAATAGGTAATTTTTTAAGAATTACTCTTTTCTTTTTTTTTTTTCTTATAGCATTTACTTGATTTCAGAATCTGAAGTAGGGGTTGTGTTAGATTAAGGTAAATATGGCAATATAAAAATTATTAACTTTTAAGAATTCCAAATGCATTTGATAAACTTAATTGTACCTGATTATAAATGTTAGTTTTGTTTGATAAATGTTATGCTAATTGAGGGCCCGTAACGTGTTCAAGTGATGTTTATTTTTAAGTTTAAAAATCTGTATCTACTGAGGAAGATGTATGTGTAATATAAAATCGCACTTCAGTAAAAATATGTAAGTTGGTGGCTTAGGTTCAGTGTTTGGTAAGCTGGTGAAAGATTTAAATCTTAAAATATTAAAATAGAAATGTAAATATCCTTTTTTTTCTTAGTCCCGTAATTTCCTACATTTCTCTTACTTACTCCTGTCTTGCGGTTGCTATGCAGTAATCCAATACGTCTTGTTTTGCCATTTCGGTTCAGGCATGCGTTGCTTGATCCCCACGTGAGGGGGAAGGCAATAATTTCGAAACCAGCCCAAAGGAATGTTGATGATTCCTACAGAAGCGCAGGCTCCAGGCACCCCCTTTCGGGAGCATCGGCCCTGCACGCGGATGGATACAGCACAGGGTGCAGGCAACGTTCGCAACGAAAAGTATTTAAACAAAAAAAGAAAAGATAATAAAAAACCAAGTTTTGTGCAAAAAATAATAATATGACTGTCTACAACAAGTTGTGTAAACAATGCTCCCAGTTTCGGCGTGTGTCGTACACCGGGGCTTCAGCCGCACGGGAACTCCTTTTTCGTCGCCCGGCTACGGGAGCGGAGATTTTTTGGAGAAAAAAGTTTTGCGTGGGAGTTGACTCTTCTCAAGAAAACACTCTCCCTGCTGTCTGCTATGCTTGACTGTTGTCTCTCTTGGTCTCCGTCGTGACTGATGATGCCCGCTGATTTCAGCGCTGCTTCCGCCGAATGCATTGAAGGCCTGGAGGGCGTAATGATGTAGTCACAGCTTATCATTGGAAGGCATGCCTCTGTCTATTCCTGTCTATATTTCCTTTCTTTCCCTTTTCAACCTCTCCCTTTTTTTTTTTAGTTAAAATACAGCCGGCTGAGGTAATAGGCATTTTTATTATAAATATTTTTTTTGAGCTCATTTAAGTTATTAAGGAGTAATAATTCGTCACCAGCCACCTATAGTGTAAAATGTATGATGTAATATTTCAATTGTAAAAAAATGTAAATTAATGAGGCATTGTTAATCATTGTAATTGATATCTTAAAATGTGTTTAAATTTAATAAATTGTTGTTGCCTCTAACCTTGAATTCTGTCGTTTTGAGTTGGTTTTGCTTGTCATATCACCATATTAACATTTTAGCCTGTCTATTTTTTTTTTGTAAAGATTGCTATACGATCACTCTCCTTTACACTGTGTGTAGAGTGGTTAACCTTAATAGTAAATTAAAATATAACAATAGTAACTAACCCAAGTAAGAGCTATAACATAAATGTCTCATTGTTAAATATATTCGGTAACAGTGTTATATCAAATCCAAAAATTGATCAACATGATATTAGAGATTTTACTGAATAATAGGTATTAATGTCTAATATATTTTACTGTCATAATTCATTATAAAATTTTATGAAATTATTAGTTGTTGAGAAATCAAATGTATATTTACCTGATATTTCAAATAGTATTTTTTATTAAATTTAATACACATATATTTTGCATTTTACATGTATTTTTTATTATTATGATTTCAAAGTATAATCAGTACTAAGGAATATTTTAAATATTACATAAAGACTATTGAAATGTAGAGATAGAAGTCCTTTTTTGCTTTTATTTACCCCTAAAATGTATGATGTGTTTATGAACATCGGGTTATGATATAATTAACCCCTTGACTGCCAGGACGTACGCAGCATACATCCTCTCATTTCAGTAATCAGTGACCAGGATGTACACCCCGTACGTCATTCACTACATAGTAATGAGTGCATATTTGAACCAGATTGGTCAGTGATATGCAACTGATATAACATGGTACTGGTCGAAGGTGAGTAGTAATGATCTTGATTCTACTACAAGATTGTTCAGATCCCAAGCACAGATCAAAGAAACGTCCCCAAAAGTGATGCCGTATTTGTACAACTAACCATGTTAGGACAGATACTCGGCTTATATGCTCTGGTTCTGAAGACTTTCCAAGACTGCACAGTAGAAGTCATTTTGATGAATATCATAAATCTTTAAAATAGATTCCTGAGTTTTATGTATATAATATATGTATGTATATATTAGTGTATGTATATAATGTGTAAGTTTTATATGTATACAATATTATGATAATGTCGTAAATCCTTTAACAAACCTTAAATTCATCACTATTATATCATGGAAGTTATTAAATGATTTATGACACGAACATTTTACACTGCATAGCCCTTCACTGGTGAAATTAAGCCTGGCAGTCAAGTAGTTAATCTAAATATTTTGCATTTTTTTCAGCATTTGATGAAACCCTTTGCCTTTATTCCTGCCTTACATTTATTTCACTATATCTTAATATTTTCTCATTTTGTATACATTTTTAAGAGCTGCCATTGCTTTTTATTAAGTAAATAATTGAGAGGATTAGTTCAGGTCACCATTTTAAAATATAGAATCATTCCTTCTATGAAATTATATTATTTCATGTCCAATGACTATGCCATATTAGACGACCTATTAATTAAAAACAAAAATTTGGTTCATGACTTTAGTTTAAATATGTAAAAAAACTCTAGCCAGTTGTGTATTTATGGAATCTTCCCATGTATTGTGTGTGTACCTATCTTTTGTAATCTCCATTTAGTTCAACAGTTCATAAAAAACCAACAACAACTGTACATTGTGGGCTGGAATTTGATGGAAATGAATTCTTAAACTGTAAAAATGTAGAGTAGTTTAACATCTGGATTGATCACCTTGTAGTATTTTAGTGACTTTGTCATTAGAGGTTCTCTGTTGATGTGGAAATCTAGATCCATGCCTGGTGTTATTATGTGTTTATTGTAATCATGATCTGATAAATTATGACATTATGTGGAAACTTAGAAAATTAGCATTAAATCATGATCTAAGAAAAGTGTTGTGGCATAAAAATTTATGAAGCTTTTCAAACATTTTTTATGCAAAATTTTATCTCATGTGCACATTTAAAATTGGTGTATTTAATTGCTTTTAATGGAAACTGTAGATACTTAAACAATTTAACTGAGTTATTGTAAAATGGATTCATAAAATTATTTTTTGTCATGCTTGTGTTGCAATGGATAAACATAGTCCTTTATACCAACCAACCAACCAACCATCATCTGAACTATATTTAATATAAGTTATATCTGAAAATAGAGGGGTGTAGCAGGTTCATTTTTTTTAATCTCAGTTTCAATGGCAGATTATATCAAAGTAATAATTCACTATAGAATCTTCTTAAAAGAATATTCCACTGCAGTTGGACCTGTATTGTCAAAAAATACTTTAGGCTGTTGTTACAAAAGTTTATATTTATTTTTATTTTCAGTAGTTAGAAATAATTCTGTTTCATCATGGATGAAAAAAAAGAGAGAGAATATTGTAGAAACATGTAGAGTTTTTTTTTCTTTTCTGGATTTCTGTATTATAAATTCTTGAATATTATTAGAATAATAACATCTACTTCTGAATTTCATACCAGTTATGGTATGACATATTCAACTACTTTTCGATAAATACTTCTTTTCTGTTCAACATTATTAGCATCATCAATTAAGGTTATTACGTGAAGCAGTGTTTTTTGAGTTACAAGAAGTACTGAATTTTATCTAAGTTTTATTTTTTATTCTGTAACTAAGTTTTATGCATTTTGACTCTAGATTCTAGGAATTCTTGTAGTTGTTACAAATTCTTGAATATGTATTCTATATGTTTAAAGATAATGAACATGAGGCTAAACAGGATTATTTTTCTCAAAAACTTACATCAGCAATAAACAGCAAGAAAACATTCATATTTAAAGTCTTAGTGTTTAGAAACCAAGTGTCTTGAATTTTCATCCTTACAGCAAATTGCTGATGGGTACCAAAAGGAATATTTTTTTATTATTAACTTTATTACTGTTATTTTCTTTCCATTATAAATGTCTTAAAGTTATTTGATATTTGCTGTATGTAATAAGTACTTATTTATAATTTTGCAATCATTTTTTTTAGTTCCATCAGCTGGGTTTACTCAAAGGGCAACAATTGATCCCGATTTAAATGAAATTCATGTATTATCAGTAAGTGTTAATTAATTATTTGTATCGTGATGTGTTTTTTTTTTTAAATTTTAACTGCATGTAATGTTGATCTATAATGTAGTTTTACAAAACTTTTCATTTTGTAAAATGTTCTAAACAATCATATTTGCCCTGTTATGTGTTGGTACTGGGTTTGCACAACCTTTAAGAATTATTTATTTTTAGTTGTGCTTAGAAAATGTATCTGAGAGTGTTTAATTTTTATTTTAAATCCATAATTTTTTAATCAGTCACTAAATATGCTAGGAAAACTAATTTGCATATAGCTAATATCCAGTCGAGTTTTTTAAAATGATTGGGTCATTAAACCCCCCCCCCCATTTTTTTACCCCTCTTTTCAATCATTTTGTCCCATCTGCATATTTACTGGTGTATGTAGAAATGTAAATGTTTATTCATCTATCTGGGAAACATGAGGGTAAATGAATTGCTGATTCATTTATCAGAAACCATTTTTCCCAATTTTTTGTTATTAGTTTTAATATACAGACATTACCATGATGCCATGTTCTTTAGAAATCTTTGAGTTGCCCTAAACTTTTAAAAGCATCAATCAACATGCACCAGTATGGTAATAAGTAAAACAATACAGTATGGTAATAAGTAAAACAATACAGCCCATCAGTATCAGCAGTAAAGTAAATTTAGATGGAAGTATGCTATATCTCTTTATTTTACTATAGATAGAAACTGTGTTAGTTACATGCTGAAGATTCCAAAATGTTGTGGGTGTTGCTCTGAATTTTTGGCATTTTAGTGTATTCCATTTTTGTGCTTCTAGAAAGCTGTCTTAAAATGGGAAGAAAAGAAAATGGTTCTTGAATCTATGAAAACTAGAAATTCTTTTTCTATGTTGTTCTTGCATGTATGCTTCAGACAACAAAAATTTCACTTTTAAGGCTATAATCCATGGCTCAACAGTGGCCAAAATATTAACAATTTAGTATATTAAATCTGAGTTTTGATGATAAAGTAAAATTTTAGTGTCCCTCCTTCTGAAGAAAGCCCTATAATTCCTGAAGTATGGTAATATGACTCTTGAAGAATTCATACGAGATGGAAACTCTAGTTTTAACATTGAGTTTGGAGTAAAGGAAAAAGAGAGGAAAAATTATTTAGTTTTAAAAACAAGGAGTACTGAATAAGTAGCAACAAGAGTACTTGATTAATGAAATTTTTAAAGTTATATGGCATTCTTTATTTCTTAAAATTGTTAAGAAGGACAATGATTAGAATATAAAAACCAAACTAGTTTAAACAAGTTCATACAGTCCATAAATTTTAAAAAGCCAATTGATACCTGGTAGCATCCTAATGAGTTTACAAGCAAGGTCTTCCTGTTTGGTTTTTAATTCTCTCTTGTATCTTTAGTCTGATCTTTACACCAGGGGTTCCCAACCTTTTTCCTACTTAGACCCCTTTTAAAAGAAAGGATTTTCTTCATCAACCACCTCACATTTTCTCTATATTATACGGCCTATAACATAATTATAATACTAATAATTGTACTTAAAACACTTAAAGATAACAATTTTACTAAGATAGGAACAAAAAATTAGGAAAAGTGGTTCCTTAGGTTTATGTTTTATTAACTTGCTTTCGTGTTTGTGTGTGTGTTTGTCTGGTACAAATCTTGCAATTGATTTTCACTAACTTCCTGACTAGCTACACATTTGAAACGTTTAGAATAGCTCAGACACCGATGACAATGCATTATTTTAATACTTTTAGCCATCTTTAATCCATATTTTTAATCCATTACGTAAAAATACGAGTAGCGTCTGGAGCCAAAAGTAACTGCGCTACAGATGCCATCTATTAACGTAATAGTGAACCTATTAATGTAATAGCGAAATTATTCGGGTAATGTGTTTATATATGTTATTCAATAAATAAATGTTTGAAAATTTCTTATAATTGCTCTCTTTATTACGCATTTCATCATTTCTTTCAAGTTGATGGGATAATTCATCAAAAAAATTTTAAAAAGTATTTATTAATACATAGAATTGTCAAGTTATATGATTCAACAGAAAATTTAAAAACATGTTATATAAAAAGTCTTTTATCTTGTAATTATTGTACTATTTTCATTTTTAATTTCACAAATACAAACAAGGATTTCAGAAACACAGATTGTAATTGCACAAACATCACCAATAGAAAAACGAAACTGCTTCTGATTGGTTGCATCGGTTGGACCCATGTGCTGTTAAGATCCAGTTGATTTCCCCAGTTCTGCCTAGTACTAATACACAAATAAAAGCTGACGGCGGCATATCGAGGCATATACAAAAGCCTCATGACATTCGACTTTAGATGCATAGATCACTCCACCCTATGCAAATCTGTATTTACATATTAACAACCCTTGAGACTTGGTATGCCCAGTCCAGGCACACCTTCGTGATTGCCTCTTCCGACCTCGAAAATAAACGGAAATAACCTGAAAAACTGGTCTATTAGTTAGTTTTAGACCCTTTTTTTATACTCAGATGGCAGCACCACACAAGCCATCAGTAATTTCCGGGATATAATACGTTTCTGAAAACCCTGATTTCAATGAAATGTTTCAAATTTTTTTTTAAGTATAAAAAATATCAATGAAAAACAATTCTATGTAATTTTGTAGTTTGTAGGGTAGTCTGTTTATTCTGTATTATTTAAATTTTTTATGTTGGAAGGTTGCCTAAAATCAAGTAATTTATATTCGGAGGCGCCAGAGTAGGCTCACTGCATCACACTGCAGTCTGCTTTCACTGCAAAGAGCTCTGGGATGTCATTGGGATGTTGATGCTTTTCGACGTGAGGCAGCGAGCACAGCTGTGTTACGTTATCTGTTTTTATTTTATTCTGTTTTAATTTTTATTTCTGTTTTATTTATTTTTTATATGTATCCCAATTTGATGCAGCAGTGATAAATAGCTAATATTGCACAAAATGCTAACAAACAGGGAAATAAACACTGCTAAACTATTCCATTTAGCTACTAATTTATCTCTATGCAAAATGGGGAAAGTTACAACTCAGTCTTTGAAAAGAAGCCTTTCTTCAGGCCCCCCAAGATGCTCCCACTATAAAGTCCGTGTTTCGGAAGAAAAATGTTTCAACCAATGTGAAACACATGCCGGTGAAGGGAGCATGAAGAAGTGCGCATACTGCAGCACTAAGCAGAAGCCCAATAGGTCGCGGTACATGTGCAAAACTTGCAACGCAGGATTATGTTTTATGAAAAGTGGTTCTACATGCTTCAAAAATACCACTAGAAGAAAAAATAGAGGAATGTGCTAATGTAAATATCTCATAGCCAAGATTTATTTTTATCCATATACATATATTCAAGAAGCTCATGTCATTTTTTTTCAATTTTTTTTTCTTTCTTTTCTTTTTCTTGGGGTGGGTGGGTAGAGTAGCAGGCCTCTCCATGGTGCATCCTGGGTAATGCTTAATCTGTAATGTGTACCCTTCTAGGCCTAAACAGACTGCCTATAAATTTTTTGTTAAAATTCTAACTTTAAAGAGTAGCGTGCCATAAAGGGTTAAAGTGGATATTATTATCTAATAATTACATTACTAAAAATTAAATTTTAAAACAGAAAAATTTATCATAGATCCCCAATAGACCCTTTTTAAACTTCCATCAAACCCCAAGGTGTCCACCTGGACCCCGTTAGGAATCTCTGATTTAGATAATTATTTTGATAAGAAGAAACAACAACTGGTGAGCTCATAAATAACAAATTTTGCATGACATAACATTACAATACGTAATCTATAGGTGGTGGGCAAGACTTGGGGGTAAGAGTAAACTGCTGTCTTGCCCAGTCCCCCAGGACCTTGCAAGACACATTGCTGTTGCAAATTTTAGAATAGAGACATCTCACAACTTTTCACATGGACATCTGCACCGCATCAACATTGAGTCTTCTCCTGTCTGCCCCTTTGTTCTGCTGTGGAACTTATGGATTTTAATCACTATTTAATCTGCTCATCTCTTCAAGACATGTAGTCGCACATTTAATAAAAGAGCTCACCTCTACTGGGCTGCCCATGGGAAATTGTTGCTATTCTTTCCCTAACATAGTGTGTGTGTGGGAGGGAGGATTTTTATAATATTTATTATGAAAATTTTTTTCTATGAGGTGGGCTCTCTTTATCCTGCAGATATCATACTGAAAATTGTTAAATACTTATTTAGGTAGCACTTAACCAGAATTCAGTTATTTTTAATAGTGGATTAATTTGGAAAGTGCAACATACCTTTTTATCACAACAAATTGTTTCAATAAAAGAGCCAGTAAGGAATTGAAAGAGTGAAGTATCTTTGGCTCACCTTAATTAAAAATAAATAAATAAATATTTACAGCATATTCATTAAGACAGATACAGAGTTTCCTTCTTTTTGAAACAATATCTCATTTCCTACTTTTTTATACTTTTTAGAAATATTTTTTGTTTTTTAACAAGATATATGGGTTGCCATAATAAGTACATGTGGATATATTGAATGATTTTTGTAATAAAATTGCACACTGACCAATAGATTTTTGGTTTTAAATTTTATGTTTTTCTTTTAAATTACATCCTCATCTTAGTGTGAAATTCTTTGTTTCTGTAATATTCCTATTTAAGAAATATTAAGGCTTTTAACCCTGTCTTTGAAATCTATTTTCTTTTTAAAAAACATATTGTGCTTTATTTTAGACATTTTTCCTTAAAAGAAAAAAAACCCTGTTTTTTAGAAAGTTTTTTTGTTACTTCTTTTAATCTCCTAAGAGTTTATTTTCCTCTTCTATCATGGGCATTTGAAACAACATATCAATCATCATCAGATCTTTGATGGGTCCTGCATGAAGTGCTCTTTACAATTTTTCCTCTTCACTGTTAATTTGATTGGTTCATTAACAGTTCACAAATTCCAGAATGATTGTAGAGTACTCATCTTGTTCTCTTCCATGATCACAATATAAGCTTCCTGTAGCATTATTATTATTGTTAGTACTACTAACTGTAGAGCCAAAGATAATCTCTTGTATATTACGTGTTTGTCTTCAAGATGAATTTATCTTGATTTTAGTAATTCAAAGAACAGTTCAGCTTCTCAGGGGCCATTCTAACCCAGGGGTGTGGGGTACACAGGCGGCAAGTCAGCCGCCCGGTTAAAAAAAAATTTAAAACTAATTTATTAGTAAATAATCAATATAAAAATATCATTATGCAAGGTAACTACTTAGAGTTAAAATGCATTTTACAAGTATAATTGGAAACCACATTGGTTTTAAAAATGCTACTCCATGTCACAACCAGTTGGGAAATACATTGTTCGTTTTTGTTTTAACACGTTTTAAACCATCATCCCATCAAATTGCGTTGTATTGCCGGCAATCACGTAGGTGTGACGGTGTTTGGTCAGGTTGCAGGAAAATACTCCGTTATGCCCTGAACCTATAAATACAAGGACCGGGATAATTTGCACTATATTAATTTGAACGTGTCCATCTCAACAACTGAAAAACAAAGCTTTTTATCTCTAAATTTTGTGCTCGATTTTGTGATTGCTGACCAATAAAAGTATTTCACAGGTGAGTAAACTTGATATTTTCTTTTGCACGGTTAGCGTTCGAAATTGAAATAATACATTATGGTTTGATATTTGTTTTGCAAAAGAAAAAGAAAAAAAATCTAGGAATTCATTACTTAATTCTATTTTAAATGTTTTTTTTTTTTTCTTCTCAAATGTTAAACTATACTACAGACTGTAAACTTGGATTTTTGAACTGCATCACTTTATTTCTTTAACAAGTGCAGGAATATTGCAAATTTTCAGAAATCGGGAAAATACAATTTTTTTTATTAAAGTAAATGTAGAGGGAATTGTATTTAAAATATGAACAAAATTAAAATAAAATCGATTTGGAACGTTTCTTTGTAAAAGTCAATCTTTATCAAGGAACAGCTTATCTTACATTGCACCTTTTTTATAAGTTCTTTATTTGACTATGAATGTAAAAAGGAAGCTCCAAAAATTGCAGATGACCAATTCAAAATTAATTTTTACTTTGTAATATTGGACACTGCATTATCAAAAATAGAAGAAAGGTTCGAACAATAAAACAACATCACACAGTTTTCAGATTTCTCAACGACCTAAATAATTTCCTTGAAACAGATAAATCAAATAGGTCTACAAAATGTAAATCTGTGGAAAGTATGTGACATGATCCATTTAAAAATGAAAAGATATTATAGCTGAAGATTTATGTGATGAAATTGACAACGTTGCACCCTATATTTCCCCTGAAATGAACGTGTTAAATGTGATTCAATATCTATTTACAAATAACCTCATCTATCTGTTTCCAAATTTTGTGATTGCCATATGAATTTTTTTAACATTACCCGTGACTGTGGCTAGGGGAAAGAAGCTTTTCAAAACTTAAAATAATAAAAAATTATTTGAGATCAACAATGGGACAAGAAAGGCTTTCAGACTTATCTATTATTAGTATCGAAAAGGACATTTCAGAAGATATAGATGTATCAGATTTTATAACAGAATTTGCATTAAAAAAGGCAAGAAAAGCAAAGACTATTTAAGCTTTTTGACTGACTTATTAAGTATATGTATTAATAGAAATGTGTTGTATGTATTTAATATAACATATTCATTTGGTTATTATATCAATACATTAATAATTATTATTATGTTAGGTTGTAAAATTAAAAAATAAACTGAATTTATAATATTTTTTGTAATTCGTTGTTTCATTTAAGGTAAAAAATTTCAGAGAAATTTCAATTAATCCATACGGTATGGGGGGGGGGCAAAATTATTCTCGCACACGGGCGGCAGATACCCTAGGAATGGCTCTGACCTTTATTATCTTTTTTTACATCAAATAGTGTAGTAAACCATTCGGGAACATGCATATTCTCCAAGTCTTCGAAATGTGCTTTAAAAGTCTTCTCTTAGTTTATCAATATATCTCCAAATCACGGTCGATAATCTTTTCATTTTCTGAATAAACTGAATTTATATTTTCTGTAATTCGTTGTTTCATTTAAGGTAAAAATATTTCAGAGAAAGTTCAAAATTAATCCATACAGTATGAGGGGGGGGGGGGGTAAAATTATTCTCACACACGGGCGGCAACTAGCCTAGGAACGGCCTTGCAGCTTCTAACAATATATCTATTTTTCCTGGTTTGAATATTTCTAAATCTGCCAACAGGATGTTCTGGGGCAATTTAAACAGCGAAATTTCCAAATATTTCAGAGGTGTGATTTGCAGTTTCAGGAACAATAAGGATATCCACTGTTCTAACAAAATCACCGTTAACATTAGGGATCTATGCACTTAACTTTGCTTTAACTGATATAGATGTTGCATTAAACCTAAAAATAGGAGCAGATATTTTTATTTGCTTTCTTCTTAACATATATGCACATTCTCTAGACATAAAATTATTTCAACTTCCATAATCCTAATATTCTAATAGCACGTTTTATGCCCCTTGAGTCCTTTACTCTTATAATTGCTATAGAAAGCAAAACCACTTGATTGATAGATAAACAATTTGAGCTCACACAAAGTCTAGAAGTAACATCTGGTGGAGACAAGATATTGTTTTCCTTTTCTATGGTAACAACTGACGCCAGAGAAATTTCTTCCCCCTTTTTGTCCTGTCTCTGATTTGTCTATAGAGATTTATTGTTTATTTTTATGTGAAGATTTATTGGCATCATTTGATAGCGAATGATGCTCTTTATAGCATACTGAACAATGAAATTTCAACTTACAAAAGATAATTCTAGGCGATGTACTGTAAGACAGTTTATGCATAGCTAATGCTATTTAACAAATTCAAATATTTCTGTCATATTGAATTTTAGAAATTCAGAGCATTTATAAAGGCAAGATTTTTTTTATGGAATAAAAACAAATTACGATTTCTATAATAATTTACCACTAGACTCTTTGATTTATCGGCATTTTCAATTTAGCGTATCCAGTAGAATTTGCAAAAGTTCAGTTATTTTATTTCTTTTCTGCAAGAAATCAATAAAGGTTTTGCAGTCTTGTAAACTAGTACTATCCAATGTACTTTTGTATATTTTTACGAGTTTTCTCATCTACCTGTTGAATTGCAATATTTGTAAGCATAACCTCACTGAACTGATTAAGTTCCAAATTCATTGATTTTAGTGTTCTTATATTTTCATCAAGTTATCAACTAATGATCGGAGCTCTTTCCTAGATTCCTTAGTAATTTTATCTAATGCTATTAATTCGTTCATATGACTAATTTACAATTAGTTGCTTATTGTCAGGGTGTTCTTCCGGAACTCTGAAAAGAGAAGCATACAAATTCTCAGTTTGAACTTTTATAGCAATTCACATGAAGGCACTTTGTAAATAAAGTTTATATGAGTTGCCTAATTGCTCATTTGATGCAGTTAAAGCATTGAATGTACATATTCCATTCCTTCATAACAACCAAATAAATTTGGTAATGAAATATCTTGCAATTAGTTATTTAATTGCATTTTATTTGTTACATAGATATTATCATTAGATTTACTACTTCTTGAATTAGCATGTTAAGAATAAATAATTTGATTCTTATCTACAGATTTTCAATTTTGAAATCTATATTCAAGAGTATTTGTTCTTGATTAGTAAACTCATCCTTCAATATTGTGAAGTATTCAATCTTGAGTTCATTGAAATTAAATTTGAAGCTTCTACACAGAGTTCTGTTTCGATTCTAAATGAATGGCATTGGCACTTTCGGATTATTCATCCATGGAGCTTGTAATTCAAGTAATCTGTTCCTTTAAATTACTGCATTTGGGATTAAGCATAGATAGTTCAGTCATTTTGTCATGAATAAACAGTTTTCAATTATCCAAACTTATGATTAAATTTGAAGCTTCTACACTGAGTTCAGTTTCGATTCTAAATGAATGGCATTGGCACTTTCGGATTCTTCATCCATGGAGCTTGTAATTCAAGTAATCTGTTCCTTTAAATTACTGCGTTTGGGATTAAGCATAGATAGTTCAGTCATTTTGTCATGAATAAACAGTTTTCAATTATCCAAACTTATGATTCATGTAATCCTTCAGCGCAACAGACCGTAGTGTTCGCGTGATTGTTATTTATAATCCAATCTTGGATCAATGCAAAGATATCTGCTTGGACTGTGTAGAACAAATGAAACGTATTTCTATGGAGAAAACTGGAGGTATATAACACCATACAATGATTTTGTAAAGGTACAAGAATTAGTTGAGCCAGTAATACTCATCCACACAATAATAGAAGGTTCCACATGTGATATATGATGATGGACATGTGATAGACACTTTGACATATAGTCAGGCTCTAACAGTAACAGAGTATAAGTTTGTATTCCAGTGCTTGTAACTCACATTAAACTTTTTAAGAATATGAGTGCCAAACTTGTGTTTAAACGTTGCTTGAAAAGTTATTTGAAAAAAAATTCGTTTATTCTTGTTTAAAGTAATAAAGGTCCTTTAAATTACTGTCAGGTTTAAATCATTGTCTTTAGATGCATAGCCTATGGAAACAGTTTTTTGTGTTTAAAGACTTTTTTTCATGTAGTGAATATTGTTGACAAATTAATAAGTTTTAACATTATGAGAGGGATATGTTTGCATCCTGCTAAATACATTTAAGTGTCACTAATGTTATTTTAAAAATATCTTATTACAGTTTTAAATTTCATTTAAATCTTTGTTTTGATTCTAATATTCATCTTGTTGCAACTACTAACCATAAGAACCAAAAATTTCCTAATTCCTATTGGAATAAGGAAATTTTGAGACTCAAAAAATGGTTGATAGAAAATCAACTGTAACTTATATTGTTAATTAGCTATTTTATCTGCATTCATGTTTGTACTGTTTTCTCTTAATTTACATGGTGCTTCAGTTTGAAATTCATAATGCTGTTCTGGTTAATGCTTCACTATACAGTGGAATCTAATTGATTGTTCCCCGAATCATCGTTTTCCCATATGTGTCATTTATTTCACCCGGTCCTGACTATCATATTGCTTTGTTATGTTCCCGCATTTATCGTTCGGTTCAGTCGGTCCCTTACAAAACGATAGATCAAAATTCCACTGTATTATTTATATGTACTAAGATAAATAGATAGGTTCATGGTAGAAGCTTACTGAATTTCTAAAGTTAATGGTAAGACTCCTAAGACCAGTTTGATCAATGTGAACAGGGCCTCTACTGACATGTTTCTCTGAAGTTTCTGTTCACACAAATCAGGTGGCCCAAATGAGACTGAGTGATATACCATTTGAATTTTGTATGGAAACATTGAAAGAACCACCCTTAAAATCTGTTACAGTCATGACCTGGTAATGTTCTAATGAGTAGAATAATGATGAGTAGGGACGGTTAGATCCCATGTACACACTGTTGCACACCCTCAATGTTTGCATTAATGTGCACATTACAAACAGTACCTCTTCTTATAAGAGCTCTGTGCTCCTTAAATTGAGTGACTAAATTCCTAACCATTTTTATAGCATGAACTGTTCTGACGTGGAAAGCCTGATGGTATTTTCTTTAAAATACAGTTATAGACCTCCCAGAGGAATAAAAATAAATCAATGATTCTGACAGTGTAAGTGTACATATTTAAACCTCGGAGAATCCTTAACCCCTTGTGCATCATAACGTACATGTGTACGTCATGAAATTCTGTGACCCAAAACCATGACGTACCTGTGTATGTCATTATTTTCTTTCAGCCCATTCACTGTAGTTGTTGCTTGTTTATTACACTATGCGTGAAAATTGTGGTTTGGTAATGTGAGCTGTATGTTTTCAATTTCATACATTTATTTTCTGTTATGTATTTGCTATATAATTTTGCTTCTATATTTTTTACTGAAACGTAGATTTTTCAGTATTTTGCAAGTTTTTCAGATCTTTATAAACAAGATAATTATAGTGTAATAATAGCTTTGAAGTACATATAATGTATCATTTTCCTAATTTACATATTACTCATATATTCTGAATTCAATACAACCAAAATTTCAGTTTCAAGAAAATCTAAGAAATCTGGTTTTCAATGTATTTAATGGTAAGTCAACGTGGTGCGCAAGGAGTTAATAATCCAGAGGGGGAGGTATGAATTTTCCAAAACAGTCAGTCTCATTTGTGTCACCCTATATATGGTTTAAGGTTTTAAATAATCAATAGGAGGAAGTTTTCATAATGGTTAAGAGTTTTGATGTAATGAGAACAATTTTTTAACTTTAATGGTAAGAACATGATAATTTTGAAATTAACTAGATGACTTTTTATTTATATAAATTACATAATAGTTATATTGCTGTCTTGAACCTTTGTTATAGCTGAATACTCTCTTTACATAGGGCTCAAATAAAGACAAACGTGAAGAGCATGTTAAGAATTCCTTTTGGGTATATGACATAAATCACAATAAATGGTAAGTTTTCTGATATATCTGAGACTTTTATTTTATTATCAGCTAAAATGAATCAATGGAAAGAAATGTTTACAATAAGTCAATTTATTAGCATTTTACTGCTGATATTGTATTATTTTATATTCATTTCCATTTTGTTCCTCAGGTCCTGCATTTATCAAAGTGATATTAAAGACTATGAAAGTGCTGGAAAAGCAGATCGACCTCTAGAACCATGTCCTAGATTTGCTCATCAGCTTGTATATGACCATATTAGAAAAGTATGCAACTAAATTTGTTTAACTGTTTAACTATAAGTTATTTTTATTATTTCTTCCAACATACTATTTCACTATAAATTTTGTTTTTCTATTTTCATTTTTCGAATCAAGAAGTTAGTAACATGAGGGTCATTTAATAAGTTCATGCAAAATATGACAGATGGGGCCATTGTACTGATATTATTGGCCCTCTCACATCCAGCATTCTTCGAAGGTATGCATGTCAAATTGTAAACAGATTCGATGCTAAGTCAAACATAACTGTACCATGATTAACAGTTATTTTAGCCAGTCATCTCTTGCTATAGCTCACACAATTGAGAAAATCAAGTTCTATCTGTTGATAAAACATCACTTTTTAAGGAGCAAAATGACAACAGAAACTAAATCTAGGCTTGATTATTATCGAGAGTCTTCACCTTCACTTAGAATGGTTTACAAGTGGTTTGTTGAATTTTTTTGCAGCCAAATTAGCAGAAGGGATGTTGAATGTTTTGGTTACCCTGCTAAGATCACAATACCAGAAATTTCTGAAAAATTCCATGATATGGTGGTGAAGGACAGGAGATTAAAGATTTCTGAGGCTGTTGGCATCTCATCAAATTGTGTTCATAATATTTTGCATAAATATCGGATATGAGAAAGTTGTCTGCAAGGTGGGTGCCATATTTTTTAACAATCAATCAAAAATGTAAATTAGGGAACACTTTGAAGCACAATTTAACGTTTTTTGCATTATTTCATGAGAGTTGATGACACATGGATATATCACTACCAACCAGAAACAAACAAACAAACAAACAAAAAAAAGACAGTGTATTAAAGCAGGTGAACCTGCATCAAAGAAAGCAAAATGGTTCCATTGGCAAGAAAAGTTATACTTGCTATTATTTTTGGAAGACCAAGGTATAATCTTTATAGACTTCTAGAAAAAGAGGGAAACAATTTCAGGAGAGTACTGTGCATGTATTGGATTGGTTTAAATAATGAAATTAAGACAAAAAAGCCACATTTAGCAAAAAAGAAATTAATTACCATCATGACAATGCATCAGCACAATCATCTATGACTGCAGTGCAAAACTGATAGAATTATGCTATGAAATTGTTCCCTACCATCTGTACTATGTAGATTTGGCCTTGTCTGACTACTACTAGTTCCCAAATATGAAATAATTCTATGCAGGGCAGAAATTTGCATGAAATAGTGAAATGATTAGTGAAACAAATACTTATATTTGTTTCACTAATCACTTCACTATTTGATTACTAATCACTTCCCTATTTGGAAGTTGAAGTCTTACTTTATGGAGGGAATAAAAGAGCTTAAAAATTCTTAGATCAAATGTCTCACCTTAAGTGGTTTATTTAATCTCTACATGGAAAATAAAAAAAAATAAAAAAATTCGAAAATGTCACTTTCATTAATTTTACATGGACATATCTAATAACTTATATATAATGTATTTTTAAACTATAAATATTATTTATGTTATTTTCTTTAGTGCATCAATATGTACTCAGAAAACTTTTTTTATCCTGTTATGTGCATTTATTTGATATTTAGATAATCTTTGATTTTTGTAAAGTTATATTTGAATTTAACAGTATTACAAATAAAATTCACTACTATGTTTAACTTTACTTTCCCCCAATTTTCATTTAATTATTTAGAATTATGGAGATAAAAGTTACATTTTAAGTAATCCCTGGTAAATATCTAATGCTGGATATATTTAGCCATGAAATATGTGAAACACCTTTATATATTTATATATATTCTGAATATCAAAGTTTCACATAAACTGTTGCTGCTTAGAAGAGGAAAATGAATGTTATGTTCCCATAAGTAAGAAAATATTATAATGATTAAAGTTTTAAATCTTAAAATATGTAGAATGAGTTTGTTTTAAAATACACTGTAAACATTTATATGTAATGCATGATTGAATTTTGTTTTTAAAATTTTGAGACATTACATGTTCTAATATGTTTGAAATTTTAGGTTCATTATCTATTTGGTGGTAATCCAGGAAAACAGAATTCTCCTAAAATGAGGCTAGATGATTTTTGGTCACTACATGTAAGCATCAAGTTTCAAATTTATGTATTATTTTATATTCAGGTACACATTGTTTGCCTAACATTAAAAGAAGTTTGTTTATGGATGAGATGCATATTTCATTTTGTATTAAGAACAGATCTCTGTCTGGTGGGAGAGATGCATAACATTTTGAAATGTAGGGTATGTAGCAACGTGTTAAGAGTCAAAAAGCAAATTTTAATTGTTGCATTGGTTTGGCTAATAGTCATAGTTTCTATATTTTGCATATGTCATGTCTTGAAAAAAAAAAATAAAGATAAACTAAAAAAGGTTTGACTCTTTTGTAATTTGAAAAAAAGAGCATTGGTTAAAAAATATTGATTGCCTTATCCTTTTCTAATTTGACAATTTCTAGATATACAGTGGAACCTGGATAGTTCATTCCTCGAATAATTGATATCCCATGTGTGTCATTTGCTTCATTTAGTCCCAATGATAATGTTTCTTTGTTGGGCTCCCGCATCTATAGTTTTCCTGCATTTATCATTCAGGGCAGTAGGTCCCTTTAAAAATAATAGATTGATGTTCCTTTATGGTTTCCTGTACTTTTTATGGGGTGCACTTTCATTGGCTCTTGTAGATCTCATACTTTCTGATCAATGCCAAATCTATCTAATAGTTTTAGAATTCAGTCTTATTTACACAAATTTTTAATACTATTTGTATTGTATTTTTTTAAAAAAACATTCTTTTCACCATAAAATGTTTGGAAAGATATAATTTGCATGTATCAAAATTTTTCTTTATTTGTGCTTTTCTTTTGAGTTTTAATGTATGTGTTTGTGTCTTCAGTAATTGAATCATTTATTTCTGAAACCCTTTAACAGACATTTTTTTAGATTTTCATTTTTTTACAGTATCAGTGTCTTCTATTGTAAACACATTTTTTGTACAAAAATCTTCCAACTACCATTCTGCTTTATGAGTTACTATTGACAGTGCAAATTAACTTTAATGCAGAAACCCGACAAGTGACATCACATAACGTGTTTCTGCAGTAAATCTAATTTTTGTCCTTCTTTCAGCACTTTGCTGTTATCAAGATTGAAGTTTTTGTTTTTCTTTTAGAGGTTAAACTACTGTGTTGTGGTTATAATTTTATTCTACGGTTTTATGTAGTGTTTCATGATAGTTTGTATTTTGAAATGTCTAATAATAGTTCTGAAGACAGAACAAAAAGGAAACGAGGTATTACAAGTGAAGAGAACTGTGCACAAAATGTCAGACAAAAAGCAAGAGTGAAAGGTGAAGGCTACAAAAGATATAAAAGATGGTTCCATCAAAGTCTGCACCTGATGAGATAATGTACAAATGTCCAGGTAAATTCAGTTTATCTATTGCTGATGAAACAAAAATTTAGATATGGATTTATTTATTTTTTGTTAGATACTAAAAATAATCAAGATACATATTTGCAAACATTGATAGATGCAAGAGAAATTTAGCATATAGTTTCAAGTAACACTCGATGCTCAAAAAGAAGAAATAAATCATTTGTGTGCAGTATTAATATAATGGTGTTCTTACTCCAGTTTGCAAAAATGTTTTTTTTACAAATCCATGGAATTTCTCGCAATCAAGTTCGAAGGATAAATAAACTATTAGTTCAGAATAAAACACCTGTCGATATGAGAGTAAAGAATTGTAGTGGAAATGTCATAGGAGGTAATATGTGTGTTCTTATACATGACCATATATCTTGTTTTGAAATCAAGGAAACCTATTATGGTCACAAGTCAAAAAAATATTTGGATTCAAAGTTGAATATTTCTAAAATGTATGAGATTTCAAACTGAACATCCAGAAATGAAAGATAGAGTCAAGTATAGTTTTTATTACAAATATTTGAAAGAAAATTTTAACTTTTTATTCGGGTGGCCACAAGTTGATGTATGCAGCCAGTGTAAATACTTCAGTGCAAGACTAAGAGATCCTTGTTTATGCAACAATGTCAAACGTAGCATTATAGCTGAAGAAATGGTTCACAAACGGAGGGCCAAGAAGTTTTATGCCAAACTAAAAGAAATCAGTGAAAACAAGGATGAAGATACAGTGACATTTTGTTTTGACTATATGCAGAATCTCTCATTACCAAACTTACCTGTTCAAGAGGTTTTTTATATGCGTCAGCTATGGCTTCATGACATGAAGACAAACAAAGCCTACATTTACCTTTACCATGAAGGTGAAGCGAATAAATCACCAGATGATGTTTGCTCGTTCTTATTGTATCATATAAAAAAAAAGAAGTTCCAAGTGGAGTAAAGCACTGAGTTCTCTTCTGTGACGGCCCATCTACCAAAATAAAAACCACACCATTATGTGGTTTTTAATGAACCTTTGTGACAGAGGAATGTTTGAGACCGTCACTCAGTACTTTCTTAGAGGACATTCATTTTTACCATACGACCATGATTTTGGCTTGATAAAATGTGTTGTGAGAAAAGCGGACAGAGTGTAAATGCCAAACCAGTATGTGGAGATGATTCTAAAAGCCCGTAAAATTTAGCATTTGTCTGTCTACCAAATAACTAGTGAGAAAATCTTCAGCTTTAAGTCTTGGTGGCCTCAATTTTACTAAAAAACTGTGAACTCAGATGGAACATCCAGAGGAGGTGTTCCTCAGAACCAAAGAATACCATTTAAAATCTCAGCTTACAAACAATTTGAATTCAACAAAGCTAACCAAGGAAAAGTTGTTGCTAACCAATTTATTGACGGCAACAGGTCCTTAACATTCACCTTAAAAAAAGTACAAGGATGTTCCTGAACTCCCAATGGTAAGGGTGTATGCTTTTGGAAAGGTACCGATCAATAACAAAAAAATTGATGACCTGAAGAAGCTAAGTAACTACATTATAGGGTATGAAAGTTTCTACAATAACATTTTCCAGTGGCCTACTACAGAAGTGGAGTGCAATGTAGGCAGAGAATATGAAGATGAGTAGGTCGATAGACAGAAAGCAGAATAGGATGCGAGCGTTTTTCTTTCTTTAACTGTAGTATTAATTTTTAGCCCTTTAACGTTTGATTCTGTGTTCAAATAAAAAAATATAGTTCTTAACCTTGTATTCATTTGTTAAAAATCCTGATAATACAACAAAATGATGAAATTAGCCTTAAAAACCTTACAGTTTTAAAGAAAAACATATTTTATTGCAGAAACCCACTAGTTGAAAAATTGAAAAAAAAATTTTAAATGTAATAAAAAAATATAGATTATAACATTGTATTCATTTTTAAAAATCTTAATAATACAAGAAAATAAGGAAATCAGCCTTTAAAATCATTAAATTTAAAAAAAATTTAACGTAAGTAATAAATATTATAAGTTAATTACAGGCAACATGCACTTTGAGAAGATATTAATTAATGTTATAAAAAATTTTAAGTCAAAATCTATAATAATATCAAAAATAGAATGTTTTTCTTTGTTTCCCAGCAATTTGAAAGTCCGCTTAACGGGTTTCTGAAATAAACGTTTCAATTATGTAGCTTCAGTTTAGTTCAGCACCTTATTTTTTCTTTATAACACATTAATAATTCAGTGTTCTTATTTTAAGATTTTGATTTTTTATCATAGCTCTATCGACCTACTAAAGAAATGCTTCTACGTCAATGTTGTCGTATCATTAGGCAACATAAATTTCAAGAAATAGCTTCTAGAGATCAAATTGCTGCACTTCAGTATCTTCAGACTGAACTGGCTAGTACAATAGATCACAAAAATAGTGAAGAAACTAAGGAAGTAAGTGTTGTGCGCCTTTTTTTTGCTGATAATGACTTATAATGGTTGTTTTCTTATTAATTTTGTATCATTTAGTTTCAGCTTTTAGCTTGCAATTTGTTCAAAGACAGATCAAAGGAAGTCAAAGGTAAGATATGTATATATTCTTTTATTATGCATTATTTATGAAACTTTTGCTATCAGTCTAAAAAGTTTTGTTAATTGTTTTCAGATGAATTAAGTGTAGATGAAAATTACAAGAGGCGAAGTCAATTATTTGATCAGTTGACAGAATTCTTTCCTGAACATATGACACAACCAAAAGAGAATCTCATTGATCTCATTACTCTTTGAACTTTCACAACTCCTTTAAAATCTAGGATCCAAGCATTTTTAAACATTTGTAAATTTACTGTATGATATTAGAATAGAAGAGATGTGCCTTCTATTTTTGGTATAGCTTAATTATTTAAATTAAGCTTTGGGAATAAAACCTATCCCCAAATTGCCCTTTGTTTATATACTTAAGACTGTTTATTAGTTAATTTTAAATATTGTTTCATCTTTTGTTCCATTGTGCTATTTTTTTAAAAGGGAAAAAAAGGTCGAAAGAAACTCTTATTAAGATGAACATCATAAATTAAATTTGTTTACTATTCATTTTTCTGTGTAAAGAACGTGCTTTTCATCAAAATCCCACAAAACATTTTACTAATTGTTCTAATTATTAAAGTCACTGCTTTCCCATTTTTCTTGTTTAATATCGTTTTAAATAATTTTTCTTCATTTCAATAAAAACAAATATGCAGTTGATTTATAAATCATGCATCTGAAATACTTATCTTTGTTCAAAATTAAATTTTAAATAAATTTAATTATTTAAAACTTAACAGATTTAATTAATCTGTCTTGCCAAGACTAGCCAAGACAGATAAGTCTTGGCTTACCTGTCTAAATTACTTATATATTATTAAGATGTTAGTAAATACTTTTTGTCATTTCATTTCTTCAGTTAGATCAGTATGAAATTTCATTAGTTTGTCATTTGTTATTTGCATTTGGAAAAAAGTTTGTTTCATAAGTAATTCAACTGTAAACCAGCTTTTTCACTACATGCATGATGATGTGAATGTTTGTGTCTTAATTACTAGAATTTCCCTGTGAAATTTGTACTCCTTTGTGTAAAATATTAACTGCCAGATATTAAGTTTCATATTAACCCTTCACTAAATCTATACATTTTTGTTTATTTATTGAACAGCATTAGAGATATGAAGTATGATAATGGACTCACATATTATATTTCTGACTTTCACTTACAAAAAAAGGAAACTATGGTATTAAATCAATTAATAAAATTGCACAGAACAGCCCTAGTAAGCAGGTATCTCTGGCAGTCCTGCAGCAACTGTGGATCTTGGTTTCACCCTTATGGATCTTCAGCATGAAACAGGCAACCAATATGCTGTGAGCAAAGGTAGCAAAATTCTTACACTGACTATCTCTAAATTTTTACTGACTAGCAAATTGTTGTTAATCTAGCCCATAACTCCAAAAAAACCAAGTGCCTTCCATAATTTGTGTAGCAAAATATATTGGAAGCTGGAAAATGATAAAATTCCATGGTATTGACATAGTAGGGGAGGGGGGATTAGGAATTGTGAGGTTCCCCAACAACCTTGCATCTAGGTTTTTATCTTAGTTTCATCTATAATTATTAGCTTCTTAGTAGCTCCTTACGGTGCTACTAAGGAGTAAGCTGAAGATAAGAAAATTCTGTAAACAGAATTTCTCTAAATTCTTTAGTTACTGGCGAGTTGAATTAAATCCAGTCTACTACAGTCCTTGAAATTTTAAGAGCCAAGTATCTTCTGTAATTCTAAATGCAAAATTTAGAGAGCATGAAGATGATAAAATTGCATGAAATATACCTTAATTGAGGGAGGAGGGCACACATGCTTTGAATAGCTAGCTCTAGCATATCCTGTAACCATAAATCTTGATTTAACCCTTATTTTTGTCTTCCCTGCATAGCACAGTATTCCAAAATCAGAATTTCTTAAAACTTTTAGTGTTTGCTGACAAATTACAATAAAACTAGCTTGCCTTTTAAATTTTTATGAAACCATCGTTATTAATCAGGTATTTTATAAAATTTTAAATGTGGTAGCTTCTCAAAATCCACAGTACTCTGTAATGCAAGTAAACCTTTGCAGAATTTA